>JBAMJV010007117.1:0-97500 GCA_037951105.1 Echinarachnius parma
GGTCATAATTGAGATGTCATATTTAGGTCCAATTAATAACATTGGCCCGACATCAATTTCGCAACCATGTACCGATCTCTTAAATTGCTACCAGATCCAACATCAGCACAATATCGGACTGACGTCATAGTAGAGATGTCATATTTATGTAGGAGTAATGACATCCGCCCGATATCTATTTCACAACCTTTTACCGACCTTTAAAATTGCTATAAGTTTCGACATCTGTGCGGTATAGGCCCAAAGTCATATTTAGGATGTCATATTTATGTCTAATTAATAACTTTGACCCGACATCAATTTTACAACATTTTACCGACCCCTTAAATTGCTACCAGTTTCAACATCGGCGCGATATTAGCTCGACGTCATTTATGAGATGACATATTCATGTTGGATCATTGACATCGGCCCGACATCAGTTTTACAACCATTTACCGACCTCTTAAATTGCTACCAGCTCGAACATCGGGGCGATATAAGGCCGACTTTATATTTGAGATGTCATATTCATGTCGAATTATTAACATCGGCACAACATCAATTTAATGACTATTTACTGACTAGTTTTATTGCTGCCATTTATGACGTCGGCAGGATATCGTTTAGTTGAGATGTCATATTGATGTCCAATAAAAAAAAAACATTGGTCCGACATCCATTTTACAACCGTTTACCGACTTCTTTAATTGCTACCAGTTACAACATCGGCGCGAAATTAGACCGACGTCATTTATGAGATGTCATATTCATGTCGAATCATTGGCACCGGCACAACATGAATTTAATGACCATTTGCCGAGTTGTTTTATTGCTGCAAGTTCTTATACCCCCGTCACACATATCTACGCTCTCGCGCCGATCTCGCGCCGCTCCTAATCCCATTCATACAATTGGAAGCGTGTGTGAGGACGTGGGGGAGAGCGTGTGGAGGTCGTGGGGAGAGCGGCGTTCATTGTTCGCTATTGTTTGATTGTACACTTTTCTTGGCCACTCTCGCGGCGCTCGCGCTGCGTCCAAGTTAAATTAGCAAATTGGCAACGCAGTGGGCAATGAATGGGAAGATTATCTCACATGCGTCAATAGATATCCTTCCATGAATGCACAGTCAATAGCTCGATGAACAAAAGAGCAGGACGTAGGAGCTCGGCGTTCGCTTTGGACATGTTGAAAACGAACTTGGGTCTTCGGCGATCTACTCTTTTGTTCAGGGGCTATTGTATGTCCATGCATGGGAGGATATCTTTTCACACAAGTGTCAAAATCTTCTCACTCATTCCCAAGTTGAACAAAAGACATTCTTGCAGATCTATTCCAGCACTTCTGCTAGTGGACGCTATAGCCTAGGCTATAGATTGCGAAGTTTGACACGTTTCAACTATAGGTAAAATGATGTCACAATTTAAAATGGCATGTCCGGGCAAAAATAATGTACATTTGGGAGAAACTCAATTCCTGGCTAAAATGTGGCATGGCGGCATACAAATTATATGAGGCTCCAATGAATGGGGACATACGCACACCCTATGTATGCATTATGAACACAGATTTCCCCAATTTTTATATCGATGGTACAGACACCCCCATTTCCCCAAAAGTTATGTTTCCAAATTACATTTGTCTGAATTGCATACTAACAATCATTATGATATTACTACTACTACTACTACTACTACTACTACTACTACTACTACTACTACTACTACTACTACTACTAATAATAATAATAATAATAACAATGATAGTGAACAATAATAACCCTCCCCATCCCCTCCACCCCAGTTTTCAAAACAGATCTACGCCAAGAGCATGCGTAGTGTGCTAGTAGAAACGCACTGAGTGTGTTCAACTACATGCGTGCATGGTATAGGATCGCAGAGAGCGTGTTGAGATCGTGTCGAGAGCGTAGAGCAAATGGTCTCGTCTCATTGTTATGAGCTATTGTTAAAGATACACGGAGCGTGCACAGTGAATAGCTCGGAAAGCGTGGCCAAAGCGCACGGAGAGCGTGTTTAGATCGTGGCAAGAGCGTGAACGAGCTACCATTGTGTCAATCGCTCGATTTGTCGGCGCTTCCCCTGCGCTTTGATCAAAATGTTTTTTTTTTGTATAAGTACAAGGAATAGCGACCCTCTCCTCGTATAATGAATAGCGACCTCGATTTTGTATAATGAATAGCGACCCTCTTCTCATATAATGAATAGCGGTCCTTTTCTCGTATTATTAAAAGCGAACCTTTAATAATATGTCATCCATGGCTCTAATTTATTTATTATTCAATCAACCACTTTCATATTTGGTATCAATAAGCAGGTCAAGCTCTACAAGTTGCAATCATAAACATTTTTATGGTCACCATATTAGGGCGCTATTTACGATAATATGATGAGCTGTTATCAGAGCTGTTTCCGCCAAATGGACTGTTATCAAGTAGGCAAATTTAACTTTTTAACATAATCTTGTAATATTACATATTCTGGAACATAGATTATGACATTTCTGTGGAATTAAATGGGTTTTAGAGGCCCATTAGCTCCGCAAAAGTATTGTGGAGGTGACCTTCACACGATATATCAGACACATTACGAACAGATAATTTACGTATGCATTTTTTTCAATTTTTACCCTATAAACCTAAACCAAACAGATTTTTGTTCAAATAAAAATGTTTTTAGACATCATAAGAAAACCCATTAGCAGATTTTAATCACAAACATATACAAATAGATCTAAATTATATTTGATTTAATTCTTATTATATTAATTGTTTTGCGCCATTTCGTCTTTAATAACATAGAAAAACAAGAGAAATCTCCATTCAATTAATTTCAGGTCATGACAACCTGTTACCGATGATTCTCATAGAGTTTTACCAGAAAAACACCCAAACTTAACTTGTTTACTAAAAAAAAAAAAAAAAAAGGAAAAACATGCTCTTCAGTTTATGGTTACTATGGCAACACAAAGTGGCCAATCTAGTCAAAGTTTATACCAAAATGTTTGCAATAAGATTTTAGGAAAAGTCAGCAAATTTGGTGACAATCGAATGAACACTTTGAAAGAGGTGATCGAAAGAATTGGGCTTGATATAGGGTTAAAGTATTTGAAAACGCCCGCTTTCGTCATCTACCACAATTGTGTTCAAGAATATTTCATTGCTTATATGTTAATGTAACGATTAGGGCATAACAAATCAGAAAATTAATATTTTAGCAATTTGTTTGTATTTGTTTAAATAATTTATTATCGCATGTTTGCTGCGAGCAAAAACTATGACGCAGCCACATGCGAACGAAAGTGCACAACGGGTACATATAGCCGGAATGGGCGGGTAAATAAGCTGGTGCATTTTTATCCGATCTCAGCGGCGCGCATTAAACTTTCTACTGTTATATTTGCATTAAACAAACTTAGATTCGGATCTTACCACATGTGCCCTTTTTAATACAGATGTATTTCACATATATTGATCAATTCATCCGGACAATATAAATGTTTTTGGTAACTTTCCAACTGACAATATTTCGCTTGAATCATGTGAAAATTACTGATCTATATTTACGAGACGTTCGTTCTCAATTGACCATTAGTTCCTGAAGCACCGTTCTTTACTGGCTGTCCCTCGGATATAACTGTGAATTCCAATTCTGGGAACACAGTCAATATCACATGGATACCGCCCACTGCATTGGACCTCCCTTTGCCTATGATCCGTGCAACTTTAGAAACTCCAGAATCTCCAGTCGCGCGAGGCTCGTTTCACACGGACAACTCCGGGGAGGTTACTATAACTTCAGACTATAATCCTGGAGACTCGTTTTCCATCGGGAGAACGACAGTGACCTACACCGCTACAGGGGCATCGGGAAACATTGCAACGTGTACGTTTAGTGTCACGGTAGTAGGTAAGTCAAATGTCAAATCTAAACCAACAAGCGTACTTGAACTACAATTCTTTTATCTCTCGTAGATCCTTGCATTCCCGAAGTACAATAATACTTGGTTTGCTTGTTTGCTTCGTATGACACGTTTGCGTAAGCTATAGCAATGTCAAGTATTAAAAAGTAACCTTAGTCAGTGCAGAATCTGTTTTTTTATGACTCCTCCTAAAACCATCAGGGGGAAATCGGTGAGAACAGTCATTTACCAAATCCTGCACTGGCTGGTCTGGATTCCTGCAACCACATTCAAGGGTATTTTTGTATTGCCCATCGGTAGAGATGATATGCTGACGTTGCATGAAGTGTTCGTACCCTATTAAGAGCCTCCCATGGCTTTCTGGGGAGGATGAAACATGCTGCATTGAAAGTTCGCAGAAATGTAAACATGAAGAGTATGTGAAAACTTCTCATGATTATTTACGTAACGTCCGTTCACATTTTACCCCTAAAATATTTGTATTCGTAATCTTAGATTCTCAAGCACCGATCATTATTGGCTGTCCCTCGGATAAAACCGGGAATTCCAATTCTGGGAACACAGTCAGTATTACGTGGACGCCGCCCACTGCCACGGACAACTCCGGTGTGGTTACTCTAACTTCAGACCATAATCCTGGGGACTCGTTTCCTATCGGGACAACGACAGTGACCTATACCGCTACGGATGCATTGGGAAACACTGCAATGTGTACGTTCAGCGTCACGGTAGTACTAGTAGGTAAGTGCAATGTGACAACAACACGGGTTCTTGAACCATCATTGTATTCCCAAAGATACGCCAATACATGGTGTGTTTATTTGTTTTGTATGATATATATATATTTGTATGCGCAATCAGTTATGTCAAGTCTGAGTCAGTTAGCCAGGTCAGAGCAGCATCTGTTGTTTGATAAAAAAAATAAAAAAAAAATCGGGGAAAACATCGTAGTGATATTAGGTAATTTACCACATGCTGCCCTGTCTGAGCTGGATTTTTTCTTCTTTTCATTTTTTATCGATGGAGATGATAGACTGACCTTGCACGAAGTGTTCTCATCTTATTTAGAGTATGGCATTGTTTTCTTGGCTGGTTGAAACATGCTACATCGATAGTTCGCACAAATGTAAACATGCAAAGTATTTAACTACTACTCATCGTTATTTACGAAACGTTCGTTCACAATTTCCTTACCTAATTGTTGTATTCCACAAGGGTCTGACATCGGTGCGCCCATAGGCTGTTTTGGGGGGTTTGAACCCCCCCCCCCCCTTTTCAAATTTTAGCCGGTCTCGAGACCACTTACATTAATTAATTAATTTATTTATTTATTTATTTCACATATTTATACAGAGTAACCTGAATTCAGCATATACAAATAGAACAGTAATCAATCATCAATACAAATTAAAATCATACAAGTAAAAGCTGGTCTTCCACAGGGCTCTGTCTTCTGACAAATAACATATACACATTTTATATTATTTAGTTATACATGACATATAATAGATTAAAAATTTAATAAATTAGTTTAAAATACATGTTTAAACACTGTTGATTCTGAGTGTATATAATTTAAATACTAAAAAAACAATTATGTAAGCTATAAAACACCATGTCCGGTAAAGTAAATTAATCAATAATAAAACCATGACTACTAAAACAACTTAACAAATCACAAGCGTGCATAAGGACATACTTACACATATTCTCCCATACAAACGTAATCAAACTCCTACACTCACATAATCAAGCAACACATGCGTAAAACTCAATAAGATAAACTGCAATAAGATGAAACATACTGATCACTATTTATCATAATAAAGAGTCGCATCTATTCACACAACAAGCAGCATAAATATGTCCAAATGCACGTGGTTATTAAACAAAAACAAGATTATAATGCGACGCGTAGAAGAATACAATACAATTATACTTCTACGCATAATTCGCTGACATTTAAGACGTATTGGCACAGGTGTTTCGTTTGAGGGCGTTCTTAAATATAAATAATGAGTCAGCTGTACGGCATTCATCGGATAAGGCATTCCACAAT
Source organism: Echinarachnius parma (assembly GCA_037951105.1). Lineage (NCBI taxonomy): Eukaryota > Metazoa > Echinodermata > Echinoidea > Clypeasteroida > Echinarachniidae > Echinarachnius > Echinarachnius parma. The sequence continues at coordinate 5,978 of JBAMJV010007117.1, forward strand.
ACAATGCCAGCATACACAAATAGTTTCTGATAAAATTGTGTTTTACATAATGGTGTTCTTAATAACTTCTTATTACTGTTGCGAGTTGTACGTAACGAAACATCATCATTAAAACCAAATTTGTTACATAATACAGTTGGGGCTGTACCACTTACACATTTATACATCATGCATGCAGTTGATTTAAAAGATTTTAAAGGTTTTTCTTTAAAGGTTGGCTGACAAGAAAACTACCTAAAAATTGTGTTTTACTGTATCTAAGGTAGATTTTCATGAAGATTACTAATAAAAAGATATTTTCCACGTCGGAAAACCCAGTATAATAAAAAAAAAAAAAATCAACTTTTAAATTCACTTTAGTAATCCCCGTAAACAAAATTGCAGGTAATCGCAGTTTAGCTCGGTCATAGACGTACACGCTGAGTGCAATACTCACGTTGACAGAGAGATATTATATCGATTTTTTTTCAATATTTGCAAACATTTGTTAAAGTTTATATCATGGACGATCTACACTCAGATGTGTTGCTGCAAGCTGCTATAATTTATTTCTTAGGAATTTTCAGATAAGCCTCAATTTACAAGCAAAAACGAGTTTGTTTTACAAGCAAATCATAGGCTCTGCATGTAAACCATGCACATTCCTCCGTGTTGCGGTCTGCTTGTGATGTCATGATCCGGGTTGCACGTGCGCACATTCCCGCTCCGCTATAAATTACTTTTTTTAGCAGTATGGAACGCCGATGCGAAAACAAGGAAAAAAGTTGCATGAAATTTACCTTTCCTGCCCAACTTAAGGATTTATTTGAAAAAAAAGAGTGTGGTATATCAATATAGGCACATATTTAAAGCTACAAACCTGAATCAAAGCCGGGATTTCACCATACATTAAGATTGTCTAAAACTTCGTGTGACGGAGTAGCCCAGGTTTTGCCGCTAACTATGTAGGCAGCACGTTTATGAAGTGTATTTATTGTCTTATAGTTAATTTCAGAACGCGATGACCAAACAGTCGAGCAATACAATGCGTGAGGTAAAATGAACCCCCAGTATAGTCTGCCTAATTGTTCTTGTGTAAATAAATGCTTTATTCTTCTTACCATGTCTAACTTTTGTTTCATTATTTTAACTATAGAATCAACATGATATTTAAAACTTAGTTTATCATCAATAATTACACCAAGACATTTATATTGGGTTACCTGTTCCAGCTCTACCCCATTCATATTGACACTTAGTTTCTTATTCTGTACAGTAGATAGTCTTTGCCTCGAGCTAAGAAGCATTACTTTCGTTTTTTTAACATTCAATACCAATCTATTATGTTTTGTCCAATCAAAAACTTCGTTCATAGCATCGTTTAACTGTGTCTCGACAAATTCAAGTGGTGATCCACTTACAAAGAGTGTTGCATCATCGGCAAACATATATACTTTACCAATCTTGACACTAGTTGGCAAGTCATTGATATAATATATATATATATATTATATTGTAAACAGGAGGGGTCCAAGTACGGAGCCTTGCGGAACCCCGGATGAGGTTGTTCTTGTTTGTGATTTCTTACCTCCTACTTCAGTAAATTGTTCTCTACAACAAAAATAAGACCTAAACCAATCGAGTGCGTTTTCTGAACAACCACACAGAGCAAGCTTTCTCAACAGAATATCGTGATTGACAGAGTCAAATGCTTTACGCATATCAATGAATGCCAACCCACAAAATAGACCTTTGTCTACCTCGGCGGCCCAGTCATCGACCATGCACAAAAGAGCGCATTCGCATGAGTGGGCAGGTCGGAAGCCAAATTGCTTTTCGCTTAAGAAATTAGTATCACATAAAAATGAATAAAGTTGTTTCTGTACACATTTTTCTAATATTTTTGAAATAATTGAGAGCAATGAAATGGGCCGGTAATTGTTAATACAAGATCTTTCTCCTGACTTGAATATTGGTCGAATTTTTGCTAGTCGCCATGATTTGGGAATAGTGCCTGTCCTTAGCGATTGATTACAAATATGAACCAAGCTTACCAAAACATTTGTTAGCTTTCAATATTTTAACAGAAATATCATCGGCACCTGTTGATTTATTGACGGATAGATTATCAATTTCATTAATCACAAATTCATTTGTCACATGAGATAATTCAAAAATTTCGGCGGAGCTTGAATCATTTGAGTCTCCAGTTATTGGGGGATTATCGTTGTTACCTTCTAAACAAACTTCAATATAATTGTGTGCCTCCTCATTTTCATTTACAGTAGTTTGTAATAATTCAGATACACTATCTACAAAATAATCATTACATTTTTCAGCAACCATTTCAGGTCTACAATATCAATACCATCAAAATGTAGCTTAATTTTAGTCTCTTTAGAACTAGTGCTCAATATTTGTTTCATTACTGACCACAATGCACTAGAGTCTCCAAATCTTTCTTTCAATAGCCCCTGTACGTACTCATGCTTTGACATTCGTATTGTACTCGTTACAGCGTTTCCAATAATCCCTCCATAATCCTGGTAAATCAAACTTTAAAGCTTTCTCATGAATACAATTTCTCGTGTTTATCATTTCAATTATGTCACCCGTAACCCAGGGACATGGCTTCTTTCTCATTCGTTTACATTTGCATGGTGCATATTTATCAATCATACTCATTAATAACTCATACCATTTCTCCCAAGCTTTATCAACATTGAATACATTAGTCACATCGACAAAAGGTAAAGTAACAAGTTCATATACAAAGTCGTCCTCTTTGAAACGTTTACAATTTCTAAATTGTATAACATTATGTTGGCCCGTGGTATTCATACTATTACTTTTTACAATTGTAAATATTAAAAAGTGATCACTTATATGAGTATTGATCACTCCTGACTTAATATGCTCGTCTTCACATGTCGTATATATGTGATCAATGACAGTCCTCGAGTTCTGAGTTACACGTGTAGGAGAGAATATAAGTTGCGTTAAAAGAGATCCTTGCATTATAGATAGTAATGTTTGTGAGTACGAATCTAAATTGTCGGAAAATAAATCACAATTAAAGTCACCCATTATAATCAATTCGCTGTCCAAATCAAGCGCCTTGTTAAAGGGATAGTTGAGTATTGGTAAAACTTAACTTTAGTAACCAAAACCTACACCATTACGGTACAAACTAATAGTTATAACTCCACCATGCTCGAAAAGTATACACAATTACAAACGACAAAGTAAAACCCCTGTTATCATTCAAAAAGAGCCGTTACAACTCAAGAGTCAAATTAACTCAGAGAACGCTAGCGCGAAGCGCTAGCGTTCTAGGCCCTCCTAAAATGGGACTGAAAATGAATATTCTTTGTGCACGCTAATTTTGCTTAAAATTATACATATGATACGGTACTTACCACCGATTCATTCTCCAATATGTGATCCAACTATCGGTTCGATTAAAGTTATGATTTTTCCCTCCATTCCGCTAAAAATCAGTGATTTATGCGCCTCCTCGACTTCTCTCCGTGTGTTAGCGCGACTGCGAACAGATTTTGAACGAAAGATGATCGCGATGGCTGTCGATGCGAACGGCGAACGGCGCTTGCGATACACAATGGGCCGTATGCATAAAAACAAGCAATTGCTTATAAGCAAATGCTTTAAGCACAAGCAAGAGCTTGTCAAGCAAAAGATCAAGTTCAAGCAATTGCTTAAATTCGTATGCACAAGCCTTTGCTTGTGCTCAAACCTTTTGCTTGCACTGCCAAGCAATTGCTTACGTGTTGGACAAAGAATCGTTACGGTTGTGCGAACATCGCACTGCAGGGCAACAACGCTTCGTGCCCGACCTGGCAGCAGTATTTTTTATTACGCAAATAGGGGGGAAATAGCGCGGAGCATCAGGGGGGTTTCTGTGCAGATCGATGGACAAAAATTGCCGTAAAAAGTCTAAAATACCAGGAATTTGATCACAACATAACCTCTGGAATATGGAGCTTGAAATCATCCTGAAACGGTACGAAAAATTTATCCTTAAACGCGAATGCACTGAGTAAGCAAGAGCTCAAGCTGGTCTGGATGTGCTTGAAAAAAACGCAAGCAATTGCTTATCAAGACAAGTAAAAGGTTCGTTTTATGCATACGGTTTTAAGCAATTGCTTGTTTGGTAAGCATTTGCTTACGAGCAGTAAGCAATTGCTTGTGCTTGTAAGCAAATGCTTTTGCTTGCAAGCAATTGCTTGTTTTTATGCATACCGATTCAAGCAAAAGGCTAGCACAAGCAATTGCTTGTTTTTATGCATACGGCCCATTGTACATGCGCGATAAGCATAGGACCAAGAACGCTAGCGCTTCGCGCTAGCGTTCTCTAAAAGTGATAGTTGTTGTTTAGTTTGGTGGCAATCAGTCAAATCTAACTATTGTTGCCAATTGCTTTTCTATTGATTTCTTCTTCACATATTTTAAAAATATTATACAATTTTATATATCATCAACAAATTATTTCTATGGCACCGCTAAAAATATTGCGATATTTCATTTTTTTTCTTTTCTCCTACCTTATTATGAATATTACTTTTATATACAAACATATAACAATTTTCCTTATTTCAATAACAAAGCCCACCTCTCACATCGGGACTCCCGCCACATATGTGGAAGTGGGCCTCTTATGGTCAAAACGATCCTCTTACAACACGTAATTATAATAGTATAATAATAAAGCGAAATCAAACAAAACAAATATATTCATAAATAAACACTATTTCAAAGCTACTAATGAATTATCGCAATATGCATTTTTTGTTTCCTTCTTCTTAATAAAGTAATTCTTAAACAAATTAGTGCAAACATTTAGTGGGCTTATTTTGTGCATGTTAGTGCAAACACATAATACATGGTATACCTTTGTCTTCTGAAATAATCATAATACAATACAAAATAATAAAAAAAACTCACTCCTACTACATGTATGTCTGGTGCCTGCTCTCACATTGGGACTCCCGCCACTGATGTGTAGCTTGGCATCAACATAATATATACATACTCGACAATATTGGGCCGTATGCATAAAAACAAGCAATTGCTTATAAGCAAATGCTTCAAGCACAAGCAAGAGCTTGTCAAGCAAAAGATCAAGTTCAAGCAATTGCTTGAATTCATATGCACAACCTTTTGCTTGTGCTGAAACCTTTTGCTTGCACTGCCTAAGCAATTGCTTACGTGTTGGACAAAGGATCGTTACGGTTGTGCGAACATCGCACTGCGGGACAACAATGCTTCGTGCCCGACCTGGCAGCAGTATTTTTGCTTACGAAAATAGGGGGGAAACAGCACAGAGCATTAGGGGGGTTTCTGCGCAGATCGATGGACGAAAAATGCCGTAAAAAGTCTAAAATAACAGAAATTGTATTAAATATGAAATCACAACATAACCTCTGGAATAAGGAGCTCGTAATCATCCTGAAACGGTATGAAAATTTGATCCTAAAACGCGAATGCCCTGAGTAAGCAAGAGCTCAAGCTGGTCTGGATGTGCTTGAAAAAACGCAAGCAATTGCTTATCAAGACAAGTAAAAGGTTCGTTTTATGCATACGGTTTCAAGCAATTGCTTGTTTGGTAAGCAATTGCTTTACGAGCAGTAAGCAATTGCTTTACGAGCAGTAAGCAATTGCTTGTGCTTGTAAGCAAATGCTTTTGCTTGCAAGCAATTGCTTGTTTTTATGCATACCGATTCAAGCAAAAGGCTAGCACAAGCAATTGCTTGTTTTTATGCATACGGCCCATTGTATGATATTAGCTGAATTATACAAACAAACAAAAAAAAACATGTAGCGACATAATTTTGTCTTCTTTTTTCCACTTCACTTACAAACTGAAATAATCATAATACAATACATATTTATATATGATTGCTTTTATATATTAGTGTATGGCCTGTATAAAGAGGCACTACTGCACCCGCAGTTTGTACCTCTATCATACAGGCTCATATAGTTATGCATAGCCGGACGTCAATCTCTTTTATATCATATTTTGAAAGCAAATTTCACAACAATGAGAACATTTGAATGGGAATTATTATTATTTCCCATGTATTTTTTAATGATCTTTCACATGGAATTGAAATCAACCAAATCAGTTACAATTAAATTTTTTTTTTTTTTTTGGGGGGGGGGGGGGGCACTTCGGAAAATACCAATACTCAACGCTCCCTTTAATCATAGTGGTTAATGAATCAAAGAAACTAAAGCCTAGTGCCCACTATGCGATCTGAGCTTGCGATCTAGCCCGAGTTGCTAGCGATCTCGGTTCGGTGTGAATCGCACCAGATCGCCGCGAGTCAGCCCGATCTCATTGCGTACGCGATCTTTTCGGTGCCCACTATGCGATCTCACGGCGACTTCCCCTGAGAAATGCATTGTCCCTATTTCCACGCATGCGTGCATGGTTGATGATTATAGCCAGGTATTGTTCGCTCTTGCTTGTCTAGACATCATAATCAGCTTGGCGAGTTTTTTTTTTTATAAACCCAGTGCCCACTTTGCGATCTGCGCCTAGCGATCTAGAGCGATCTTGCCCGAATACGAGCGATCCCCCGAGATATGTGGTTAATTCGCAAGGTGGGCATCAATGGCCGCAGCAGATCGCTGTAACCATGGTAACTCGCGTCCGCAAGGGTGGTGTCGGTTGTGGTCGCCAGGTTTTGGACATGTTCAAAAATTTCGTTCTCGATCGCATGTCGGGCGGGATCGCACAAATGGCAAACCATTTGGGCAATTGTTCATATTTCCTGATATCAGGAATTCAATCTTTGATATCAGGAATTCTGTTTTCATATATCAATAATTAAATTCTTGATATCAGGAAATAAATCAATGATATCCAGAGTTCGATTTCTTGATATCACAAAGGCGCCCTGCAAGAATAAAGAATTCTTTTCTTGATATCAAGAAACGAATTGTTGATATCAATAAATGATTTGTTGTTGTTAAGCAATGGTAATTCTTGATATCAAGAAAAGGAAATAAATGTTAAAACGGCTAGCCATATCACTGGCCATGCGCACACGTTCAACAAATTTAACAAATTCCAAGTCAAACAAGCGTGAATAACTGGCTATTGTATTCATGGACAATGCGTGGAAATGGGGTCAAGGCCTGACCCCGAAGAAGTCACACTGAAAAGATCCGGTGCACAATGGAATCGGGCTGACTCACTGCGAATTGATGTAATTCCAAGGTCGCTAGCCCATGCCCACTGTGCGATCTTGCCCGAATAGGAGCGATCCCCTGAGATATGTGGTTAAATCGCAAAGTGGGCACCAATGGCCGCAGCAGATCGCCGCGAATGCGATCGAGACCGATCTGGTCGCCAGATTTGTGAACATGTCAAAACCCCGGCGACCGCAACCGACACCACCCTTGCAGACGCGAGTTTCAGCGATGTGGTGCGGCCACTGGTGCCCACTTTGCGACTTAACCACAGATCTCAGGGGATTGCTCCTATTCGGGCAAGATCGCTATAGATCGCTAAGCCCAGATCGCATAGTGGGCATTGGGCTTTAGAGTACTATTAGGCGGGCGATACAATACACAAATGAGAAGCGACTTGGCGTTGCGTAATTGTACATTGATCCAAATCGCCTCGAGATCGCATTCAAGGTCCATTAGGCGTTGATAGCAAATGTTAGCCTTAAATGGATAGTTGAGTTCTGGTAAGGAGAGTACAGTTTTAGTGAAACTGAATTTTAGTAACCAAAACCTGCATCATTACATTACAAACTAATAGTTATAACTAGAAAGGAACACAAAATTACAAATGACGTAGTAAAGATCATGTTGTCATTCAAAAAGAGCCGTTAAAACGTAAGAGGGCGCTCTCTAAACACTCATCGGTTTCAACCATTTTGAATAAAATATTGTGCATGTGATGCTTTGTTGAAATAGTGATTAGATAGAGAAATAACCAACAACTATTTAAATACCTATTTTGTGACTTTTTTGAAAAGAGGAAGCATTTTTTTGAATTTTTAACGGCTGGTTCAAAATTCTCTAATAAACCCGGGGCCCCGGGTTTATTACAAATTGTTATATTTATGGATATTTCAGCCGTTTCTGAACCAATTTTGATCAAACAAAGATGATTTTATTGTTTAAATATTATGCTCTTTCAAATTTTACACTCAGTTTTTCATTACCTCACAAACCAATTAAGTAGTCTAGCGCCCTCTCTACCAAAACTCAACTTTCCCTTTAATGTACAGTATATATCTCTTAATTTCTAGGACTTAAATTTTAAGTCCTTCTTACGACTTAAAATATTTTAAGTCCTAAAGACTTATTTCATTGGGCCTTCTATACCCTTCGATTAAAATTTGGCTTCGCAATCTAAATCTAATGGGGACTTAAAACTTTAAGCCAATCAGACTACCCACAGATGACGTCATGCATCCCTGAGTGCGCGCAAGAGTTGAAACCCGTTTTGACCTCCATTTTCGATTTCACGACGCGACGCGGCTTGTCAATTGTCATTGTGGAATGATGGAGGAATTTCTCGAACAAATCGATGACGATGGGAGTGTGACAAAGCTACTCAAAGGTAAGCATAATGTAGTGTGAATACAATAGGATGTGATAGATTAATCTGGGAGTCAACAGCCGACGATAAATATGTACATTTCATCTTAAGTAGGCCTTACTGCGAACAACCGTAACGCCGGCGTAGCGCCCCGGGATTACATGACAAGACTGCAGTCTGCATGCAATGCATGCAACCACCGTGCCCCTGTGCGCGCTAGTCGCCGCAGTCCGGCCGCAGCGGCCAGCGCTAACACTGTTCATGTTTGTAAAATTGTAGACTTGCAATAACTACTCATCGAATGGCTAATATATAACAATTGTTATCAACAGATAAAAAGCACTGAAATTATTGAAATTTTACTCACATTGTCTAGAATATTCAGCAGATTTGGATGATGCATGTTCACACTTTGACTTAAGACTTACCGTAAAGAGATGACTTTCCTTCAATTTCTCACGAAATGTAGCTGATATTACAGCAACATGTGTGCCTGATAGCAGTTTGTGAAAATTCCAGGTTTTGAAATTACAAGGACTTGTTTTAGGGGGAACTTTTGTGTTGTGTTTAGATTCACTGATGATACTCTTATTTTGTTACAAATACAATAAAGCAGAAATGTGTAAATGAAAAAAAATGGTCTTGATTTGGTGGCATAAATCTCATTAGTTTTTATGCGCCCGAAGGGTCGTATTACATGTATGGCCAATTCACCTAACATGGATGAACGATAAGAGATCGATGTAAATGTTGGTCATGGTGCCCAGCATGGCTAAGTTCGGCGTGTGGTGGCTCTTGGTTGTCATCGATCTGTTGGCGATGAGTTCGAGGAGGAGCTGGTGGCCTCACTTTCATGGAGCAGGAGCGGAGAAGATTGTGCATTCATCGTCCATCTCGCCGACCGTTGGCCATCGCCATCATAATATGGCCCCCTATTTAAAGGGTCCGTTTTCTTTGTTGGATAAGACTAGGTGGTGCAACTCATGATACTAACAATACTCAACAGATATTTTTCTTCTTTTTTTGTTTGCATTCCCTTGTAAATAATCATTAGATTATGAGCAAATATTTAGAATTGTAAACGTCTTCTATTGTACTTATTGAACCTGTCAGGCCTTCTCCATATGTATCGTGAAAAGATTACTTTTCGTTCTCACATTTTTATTCATAGGATGCAGAGGGAGACGTGGGTGAGCCAGTCTGCGAAGCAACGCCGGGGAAGGTGCGTGAGATGTCTGCGGGAGCAGAGGGACTGCGGTTCCAGAGGGTGCCATTGCTGCAGCTGGAGAGTTGGTGTGGTGGCCAACGATGTCCTCGGCAAGGTGGTCGTCATCGGAGTCGAAGTGGGGAGCATCGTAAGCAGCAACATCCGTGGCAAGGTGAGGGACTTCACGGAGGGAGGTGCCGCTATCTGCGCTGTCTTCCTCGCCGACATTGAGGTCAGCGACATCGAAGGGAAGGTGAGCGTTGGCGGTATGAAGGTGAGCGTCATTGGGATGGACGTCAGCGACGTCGAAAGGCAGGAGAGCCTGTTAATCGCAAGCGACGTCTGCCAGAGTTTTGTCGGAGAGATGGTGAACGACAGCGTAGTCGACAGGTGGAGCCTGGTCATCAGAGGAGATCGTGGAGTCAACGATGGGCCGGACGGAGATCGTCTGTTGAAGGTTGCAGATCGCGAGCACGTCGCAAGAGTGTACGCGAACGCCAGGTTGGACGTTTCAAGCGTTATCGTTGTGGACGACGAGGAGCGACTCGACATCGTCGGTGTTATCGGAACATGGACTCTTTGGTCAGTGTGCTGACGTTCAGTACGCTGGTTGAGCGGAACTTCAAAAAGCAAAAGAAGCCGATTTTGAAGTAACTTTGAGAAACTGTAATCTGCTTTGTTTTTGCAGAACTTATGTGCAGTGGAGAACAGTGTTTGTTTTTAGCCCAATTATGGATAGCGAACTGTGACAAATCTTGAAGAACAGTGATTCCATAATTTTAGTTTGAACATTACCACTGCAAATAACTGTTATGTCAGGAAAAACTGATGTTGACTGTTGAGTCTTCTTAATTATATGATTTTGGACTGTCACAGTCAGAGAACTTAAACTTTGAAAGACTATGGGTCTTTGACATGATTTAAGAAGACTCAGAGAAAATAACAATTGTATCATGAACTCGGTATGAAAAAGGTTCTTGTTATTTTCGTTGTTTTGTTTTTATGTTTACTGTGTCTAATGTAACCTATTGTGATGTCAATAGCATGATTGGCACGGTGAAGTTTGTGATTTATTCTTATATGCATAATGATGTGAAGTAATATTATTACAATGCTTACAAGGAACTAGTTAGACATGTGTTCCCATTTTTGCCTTCGGTTTGCATGTAAAATAAGATTTTTGCAATCCATGAGTAATAATAATAATGAGTATAATAATTGTAATACTTATTCACTGAAGATTACTAATTTTTGTTAATAGAAACACCATGTAGTTCCATGCAAAACATGCAAGTATTACGGATTTCCAACAGAATCATTACTTATTTCTTCTTATTGTTAGCAGATATGTGTAAGCAAAACTATTTACAGCCATGGTCACAAATCCCTTTACGAACATTGTACGTACGATTGATTTTGTATGGCTGCAATATGGTATAAAAGTTGTTCGTACAGCATTCGTAATAGCCTCTTGACAAGGCATGTCTCGTCTGAGCTGAGTTGAATGCACGGTATAGTATGCATTATGCAGGAACGACTGGACAGCGCGACTACCCTGCACAATCATTTGGCGAGGGATCGCACGTGAATTCATCACTCGCGAGATAGCCTCCATCAGGCGTTCAGTCGTTCCTGATCCTGCATGCAGCGCAGCCATTGCTTGCTTGAGACACGAAGCCTTGTTAAAGGCTACATTCGTAAGGGCATGTGTTACCAAGGCTTAACCAATATCTTTGTGTGTTTCATTTTCTTCAGCATAAAATACACTAGCTAACAGATAAGGCTAATAAGGAATTTCTGACATGCAGAAATTAAAAATCAACCGTGCTGCTTTTTTCTGGGCTAGGCCTATATAAACCTGGATTGCAATGAGTAATTTAACCCTATTAATTTTGATAACTTCATCCCATGAAGTTGTATATTTTATATGGTAATTTTCAGTTTTATTTATTTGTTTTATTTACGATAATTTGTCATTGTTACCTTAATTGTTGTATGTATAGAAATGAATTATAAGTTTGATACAAATGTGTAGTAATCATACCCAATTGTATTACTGATATTTATGAAAATGCTTATTTCTTTCGTCAAGTTTGATAGAACTTTACAATCAGGATGGAAGCACGTCGTGTTTTATACAGTCTGTATAAAAAAAAACATGGTACAGTCAAGACAAATTTTTATCTAAGTATGATCTTTGTTGAAAATGTATGTGTATTTGGTACCATATTACAGCAGAATGATAGCTCTTTCTTTTGCTTTTTAAATCATATCATTTACTTTTGTAAATCAAGAATTATGCTACGTTTAGTGCGGAAAGACAATATCCCATTTGTGCCACTTTTCGTATTCATCAAAGAAATTGTCATGAAAGTTTCAACAACAAAACAATTACTTTGTGAGGACAAAGATGGAAGAAATTACTGAAGCATCTTTTAATATGATATATATTACTTAGTAGCACACGTACAAACACACAGACATAAACACAAGCATACACACATACACGCGCACATACTTTAGTTTTGTACGTATGTCACACACTCACATTGGCTTGTGTGTGTGGGTGTATGTATGTTTGTGTATGTGTGTATGTGTGTATGCACAAACACACCATTCATACACCACACACGCTCATTAGTGTATGTATGTACGTGTGGGTATGTGTGTATGTGTGTTTGTGTTTGTGTATGTGTTACTAAGTATTATATATCATTCTGGAAGATGCTTTGGCGGATTTTGGTCAGTATTTTTCTCATAATTATCTATTTACAGCAATAATACTATTCCATTGTTAAAACCTTCATGACAATTTCGACGATAAATACAAAAAGTGGCACAAACGGGATTTTGCCTCATCGCTTAAAACGTGGCATAACTCTTGATTAACAAAAGCAATAAGTATGATTAAAATAGCAACATAAAGAGCATTTATTCGCTTTGATATGATATCAAATACTTATACTTACGAACAAGTTTCATATTTAAAAAAATATATTTTCTGACTGTACCATTCTTTTTGATATTCTACAACCTCGGGTGTTTATCATAACACGAATATACCCATACAATAATATTGAAACAAACGGCAATTTGATATGTTAAATTGCTAATAGTTTCAAGCTCGCTTCGCTCGCATTCGGTATATATAATATTCTACAACCTCGGGTGTTTATATATAACCCTTCAAAACGCAATAACATAACACGAATATACCCATACAATAATATTGAAACAAATGGCAATTTCAGATGTTAGATTGCGAAAAAATTTAGGCTCGCTCAGCTCGCATTCCGTATATATTCTACAACCTCGGGTGTTTATATATTACCCTTCAAAACGAAATATCATAACACGAATATACCCATACAATAATATTGAAACAAACGGCAATTTCAGATGTTAAATTGCTAAAATTGTCAAACTCGCTTCGCTCGCATTCGGTATATATAATATTCTACAACCTCGGGTGTTTATAATTATATAACCCTTCAAAACGCAATAACATAACACGAATATACCCATACAATAATATTTAAACAAATGGCAATTTCAGATGTTAGATTGCGAACATTTTCAGGCTCGTTCCGCTCGCATTCCGTATATATAATATTCTACAACCTCAGGTGTTTATATATTACCCTTAAAAACGAAATATCAAACACGAATATAACCATACAATAATATTGAAACAAACGGCAATTTCATATGTTAAATTTCTAACATTTTCAAGCTCGCTTCGCTCGCATTCGGTAAAAATAATATTCTACAGCCTCGGGTGTTTATATATTACCCTTCAAAACGCAATAACATAACACAAATATAGTAGGCTATATTGAAACAAATGGCAATTTCAAATGTTAAATTGCTAACATTTTCAAGCTTGATTCGCTCGCATTCCGTAAAAATAATATTCTACAACCTCGGGTGTTTATATATTACCCTTCAAAACGCAATAACATATAACACGAATATACCCATACAATAATATTTAAACAAATGGCAATTTCTGATGTTAAATTGCTAAAATTGTCAAGCTCGCTTCGCTCCCATTCTTATATTTTAAATATTCTACAACCTCGGGTGTTTATATACTCCCTTCAAAACGAAATATGATAACACGAATATACCCATACAATAATATTGAAACAAATGGCAATTTCCGATGTTAAATTGCTAAAATTTTCAAGCTCGCTTCGCTCGCATTCTTATATATATAATATTCTACAACCTCGGGTGTTTATATATTACCCTTCAAAACGCAATATCATAACACGAATATACCCGTAATATAATATTGAAACAAATGGCAATTTCAGATGTTAAATTGCTAAAATGTTCAAGCTCGCTTCGCTCGCATTCGGTATATATGATATTCTAAAACCTCGGGTGTTTATATATTACCCTTCAAAACGCAATAACATAACACGAATATAGTATATTGAAACAAATGGCAATTTCAGATGTTAAATTGCTAAAATGTTCAAGCTCGCTTCGCTCGCATTCCGTATAAATAATATTCTACAACCTCGGGTGTTTATATATTACCCTTCAAAACTAAATATCATAACACGAATATACCCATACAATAATTTTTAAACAAATGGCAATTTCAGATGTTAAAATGGAAAAACGACCAGAATCCAATATCCATTTTCAAATAGAAACACGAAATATTGAAAAACGAATAACGGCGAGTGTTTCGCATTTCAGCATTCAGAACCCCGAAATGCGTCCATGCGTTAATTTTCCGCGCGATCTGCAGTGCACTTAGTCTAGTTTCTAGACTTTTAAAAATCTTTCCCCCATTTATCGCGTAACCTGGTAAATCTACCCCCATATATCGCGTAACCCCTAGCCTTTAACAAGGCTTCGTGTCTCAAGCAAGCAATGGCTGCGCTGCATGCAGGATCAGGAACGACTGAACGCCTGATGGAGGCTATCTGACGAGTGGTGAATTCACGTGCGATCCCCTCGCCTTTACGCATCTAGTGGCTCATGAATATGCATAAGCTTGATTTAATGAATCATGCATAGTTTTGTGATATTTACTGCACTGAGCATACGTCTTTCTGTCTCTCCCATTTAAATACAGTACATGTGCAGTCACACGTCTCTATGCCTCTCCCATTTAAATATGAACTACGTGTACGTCTGCATACACGCACGGTACATAGCAATGTATACACAAACACATCCCTGTGTAAGCTGTGTGTGTATATGCAGTATGTTTCTGTGTGTGGCCTCGGGACGTGTGTGTGTGTGTGTGTGTGTGTGTGTACATCGGACCTATCGCTTCAGCGTGTAGTGTCGCTTCAATATGAGTACGTGATATGATAACCCGGCTTCCTGATTGGCTTCTACTCGTAGGTAGAGAAATTCAATACTTAACAAAAGAAATTCATCGGAGAGCTATCCAGATGCGAAGAGGCTGTCTCGGCAAATGATTGTGCAGGGTAATCGCGCTGTTCAGTCGTTCCTGCATAATGCATACTATACCGGGCATTCAACTCAGCTCAGACGAGACATGCCTTGTCAAGAGGCTACGTAACCCCCGAATCTGTACGCTCGGTAAATCTGGATATAAAGGAGTATAATGTTTATACCTCCTTGGTTTTAGGGGTTTATTTTAACCTAACCCTCCGCGATTTTTGTATTGCTCCGGAACGCGTAAAGATAACGCCCCGCTGCTTGGTGACCTTTTTCTTTTAAAACAAAATTTCTGGACCTACCATTACGAAGTCACATGACATTTTGTCTATGCATGTCAGCCCGAAAATCGCTCAATTTCGTGATTTGTGTACAAAACATATGGAAATATCAGTTTTCGTAAAAATATATATATCATTGGTTATTTGGTCTTGTTTACATTTTAGATGATTTGTTGGTGTTCAAAATAGTTGAATTATAGTTAGAAATAAAATAAACAGCAAAAATAATAAAATACATAAGTATAAAAAACAAAGAAATACATAAGACATTATGAAAACAATAGAAAACATAACGAAGAACCTGGCTCTTCCAAACTTTTTTGTTGTATTATTATTCCAAATGGTCTAAAAAACATATGTAGTGAAAATCGATGTTTAATTATGAAGAATATATGATTTATGTGTAAAAGTATGAATGTTATGACTTTATTTGCATAAATTACCATAAATATGCAAATTAATGAATTTTTGAAAAAATTACCATTGTGTTATATACACTTCACTTGACATGCGGGCAAGTTTTCACGGCGATCGGACGCTTTGCGGCCGTAGAAAGACCTCAAATAGCCTGGCCTTTTTAGGGTTTATATGAACAGAGAATGCCACTATTGACGGGAGGGGAGAAGGAGGGTATAATAATGTTGTATGGAGGCTAGGGGTAGCCAGGGGGGAGGGGTTAAAGTAGGGGATTAGGAGATGGGCGGTGCCCCTAGGCTTCATTCATGCCTGGATGGGCTCCCCATTCTTCGGGTATGCTCATAGGGGGCTGGAAAGAAATGGGCTTAGCCCCCAGGTTTCATTTATGCTCAGAGGGGGCTGCAAAAGAGATGGGCGGAGCCCCATGCTTGGGATATACTCAAAGGGGGCTGCCCATGGTTCGAGTATGCTCAGAGAAGGCTTCAAAGAGATGGGAAGGGCTCCTAGGTTTAAATCATGCTCTGAGGGGTATCCAAAGTGGTCTACCTGTATCCAGCCCCTCTCCCCCGGCCCTTGGCTACCCCTAGTCATCCCCACAACATTATTATGCCCTCCTTCTCCCCTCCCGACAATAGTCCGATTCTTTATTCATATCAAATTAAAACCCTAAAACGAAGTAGATAACATAATACTCCTTTATAATTATAAGCCTACCCGTATCCAGCACCCCCTTGACTTTTATACCCCTAGCCATCCATAAACCATTATTATGCCCCTCCCCTTCTCCCCTCCCAACACTAGTCCCATTCTCTGTTCATATTAAATTAAACCCCTAAAATCAAGGAGGTAACATATAATACTCCTTTATATCCCCGTATCCAGCCCCACCCCCCCCCCCCCTCCCCCTCGTCTACCCCTAGCCATCCATACAAAAGTATTATGCCCTCCCCCTTTCTCCCTTCCCGACAATAGTCGCATTCTCTGTTCATATTAAAATAAATCCCTAAAACCAAGGAGGTAACATTATACTTCTTTAATTCACCGAGCGTACAGATTCGGGGGTTACGCGATATATGGCGGTAGATTTACCAGGTTACGCGATATACGGGGGAAAGATTCACAAAAAGTCTAGAAACTAGACTAAGTGCATTGCAGATCGCACGGAAAATGAACGCATGAACGCATTTCGGGGTTCTGAATTCTGAAATGCGAAACACTCGCCGTTATTCTTTTTCTATTTGAAAATGGATATTGGATTCTGTTCGATTTTCCATTTTGAAAATCACAAAAGAAATTGGATTCTGGTCAAATTTTCATTTTTGTTTTTTCATTTTCAAATTGAAAAACGAATTATCCACCTGTACCTTGATTAAAAATATTGAAGTATTCATATGAGACATGTAGTCCAAATCATATTGAATACCTATTTGCATGGGTGGCAATCCAGAATAGTAATTACATGTTCACATAATGATCACATGCGCAAGTAGTCTTTTTGGACTTCCTATGTGCAATCTGGCTGTGCCAGGTTGAGGAATGAATTCACAATATCATCGTTGAAATCAGTACGACAAATGGTCTCAATGGGTACCAATTGATTTAAATGAGTACAAGTTGATTTCAATCGGTACCAATTTGATTCAATGAGTTCCAGTTGGTTTTAATTGGTTTGTCGTCCTGGTTAATGAATAGTATGAATAGGTTAGCCATGTCAGAGCAGCATCTGTTGTTTGATGATAGACCATCGGAGCAAAAACGGCGAGAGCAGTCATTTACCACATGCTGCACTGTCTGGGCTGGATTCCTGCAACCACAGGCAGGGGAAACTTGCGCAAGCTATAACAATGTCAAGTATTAATAAGTCACCTCTGTTGTTTAATGAATCCCCCTAAAACCATCAGGGGGAAAATGGTGAGAGCTGTTATTAACCACATGCTGCTCTACCTGGTCTGGATTCCTACAAACACGTGCAGGAGTATTTTTCATTTTGAATCGGTGGAGATCACTGATGATATGCTGACGTTGCATGACGTGTTCTAAACTCTATTCAGAGCCTCCCATGGCTTGCTGGGGAGGTTGAAACATGCTACATTGAAAGTTCGCAGAAATATAAACATAACAATCATGTAACTACTGTTCATGTTTATTTACGAAATGTTCGTTCACCACATTCTACCCTTTAAATATCTTTATGCGTAATCTTAGATTCTCAAGCACCGATCATTACTAGCTGTCCCTCGGATAAAACCGGGAATTTCAATTCTGGGAACACAGTCAGTGTCACATGGACGCCGCCCACTGCCACGGACAACTCCGGCGTGGTTACACTAACTTCAGACTATAATCCTGGGGACTCGTTTCCTATCGGGACAAAGGCAGTGACCTATACCGCTACGGATGCATCGGGCAACGCTGCAACATGTTCATTTATTGTTACGGTAGTAGGTAAGTACAGAGTGACAATATTTACTAACTAATTCAAATTGCCTGGTTAATGCCAAGTATGTATAAGTTAGCCATGTCAGAGCAGCATCTGTTGTTTGATGAATCCCCTAAAACCATCGAGGCAAACATCGTCGAGAGCAGTCATTTACCACATGCTGCACTGTCGGGTCTGGATTCTTGCAACCACTTGCAGGGGTATATTTCATTTTCCATCGGTGGAGATGATATACTGACGTTGCATGAAGGGTTATCACATTATTCAGAGCCTCCCATTGTTTTCTGGGGAGGATGAAACATTCTGTATTGAAAAAAATCGCAGAAATGTAAACATGAAAAGTATGTAATTATTACTCATCTGTATTTACGAAACGTTCGTTCACAATTACCCCTTACATATTTTATTTGTAACCTTAGATTCTCAAGCACCGATCATTACAAGCTGTCCGTCGGATATAACTGGGAGTTCCAACTCTGGGAACACAGTCAGCATCATTTGGACGCCGCCCACTGTCACGGACAACTCCGGGGTGGTAACTCTAACTTCAGACCATAATCCGCAAGACTCGTTTCCCATCGGGACAACGACAGTGACCTATTCCGCTACGGATGCGTCAGCAAACACTGCAACGTGTTCATTCAGTGTCATGGTTGTAGGTAAGTACAATGTGCTGTTCTAAACCATCGCGGGTACTTAAAGAGCAAATGTATGATATCTCTCTTGATCACTGTATTCCCGTAGTGCACTAATCCCCTTTTGCTTGCTTGCTTTGTATAGCACATTTTCGCAAGCTATAATGTCAAGGACTACTTAGTAAGCCAGGTAAGTGAAGCATCTCGTAGATTTTTGCATTTCCTGGTTTGCCTGTTTGCTTAGTATAGCACATTTGCTTAGTATAGCACATTTGCACAATTACCAAATTAAAATTACCAATTGAAAACCAATTGAGTATATGGAAAATGAAACAATTGGGACCAATTATTAAACTAATTGGTACCAATTGAAAACCAATTGACAATTCCAAATTGGAAACCAATTGAAAATTCCAAATTGCAAACCAATTGAAATTCCCAATTAAAGATATTGACGTATTTAAAGGGATCTAGTAACTTTGTTGACATGTGCAAAAAGTGATGAAGGTTTGATGCAATGTACATTGTTGTTATCTCATATGTCCACAGGGTATTGTGTGAAAATTTCAAGTCAAATGGACATTGCATGGCCAAGTAATGAGTGAAAATGCAAAGTGATATTCTCTAACTCACTGCACTCACTTTGTACACAGAAGAAAAACTCCGGGAGAGTTCTCCTTATCTGAATACTTCGATCGTACATATCTTTGTAACGAAAGGGAAATTTGAAAAACCGAAACCGGTCCCATGATTTTATTGTTAATACGAATACAACAAGGTATGAGGGAACCGCTAGAATTAAAATTATATTTTGAGGATTTGGACAATGTTACTAAGTCCCTTTAAATGAGACATGTGGTCCAAATCATGTGGGAAACCCATTTGCTGATTAGATGTTCACAGAATGATCACACGCAAGTAGTCTTTCTGGACATCAAATGTACAATCTGGCTGTGCCAGGTTGAGGAGTGAATTCACAATATTTACACATCGTTGAAATCAGTACGACAAAAGGTTTCAATGAGTACAAGTTGATTTATATCGGTACAAATTGTATTCAATGAGTAGGCCTACCTGTTGGTTTCAATTGCGTATTCGTCCTGGTTGATGTCAAGTATGAACAAGTTAGCCATGTCAGAGCAGCAACTGTTGTTTGATGAATTCCCCTAAAACCATCGGGACAAAAATCGTCGAGAAACGTTCGTTCACATTTTACCTTTTGAATATTTTATCTGTAATCTTAGATTCTCGAGCACCGATCATTATTGGCTGTCCGTCGGATAAAACCCGGAATTCCAATTCTGGGCACACAGTCAGTATTACGTGGACGCCGCCCACTGCCACGGACAACTCCGGTGTGGTTACTCTAAGTTCAGACTATAATCCTGGGGACTCGTTTCCTATCGGGACAAAGGCAGTGACCTATACCGCTACGGATGCATCGGGCAACGCTGCAACATGTTCCTTTAGTATTACAGTACTAGGTAAGTACAGAGTGACACTATTTACTAACTAATTTAAATTGCCTGGTTAATGTCCAGTATGTACAAGTTCGCCATGTCAGAGCAGCATATGTTGCTTGATGAATCCTCTAAAACCATCGAGGCTAACATCATCGAGAGCAGTCATTTACCACATGCTGCAGTGTTGGGTCTGGATTCTTGCAACCACTTGCTGGGGTAATTTTAATTTTCCATCGATGGAGTTGATATACTGACGTTGCATGAAGTGTTATCACCTTATTCATAGCCTCCCATTGCTTTCTGGGGGGATGAACCATTCAGTATTGAAAAAAAATCGCAAAAATGTAAACATGAAAAGTATGTAATTATTACTCATCTTTATTTATGAAACGTTCGTTCACAATTACCCCTTACATATTTTATTTGTAACCTTAGATTCTCAAGCACCGATCATTACAAGCTGTCCGTCGGATATAATTGTGAATTCCAATTCTGGGAACACAGTCAGCATCACTTGGACGCCGCCCACTGTCACGGACAACTCCAGGGTGGTAACTCTAACTTCAGACCATAATCCGCAAGACTCGTTTCCCATCGGGACAACGACAGTGACCTATTCCGCTACGGATGCGTCAGCAAACACTGCAACGTGTTCATTCAGTGTCATGGTTGTAGGTAAGTACAATGTGCTGTTCTAAACCATCGCGGGTACTTCAAGAGCAAATGTATGATATCTCTCTTGATCACTGTATTCCCGTAGTGCACTAATCCCCTTTTTGCTTGCTTGCTTTCTTTGTATAGCACATTTTCGCAAACTATAATGTCAAGGACTACTTAGTAAGCCAGGTAAGTGAAGCATCTGTTGTTTAGCGAATCCCCTAAATATCTCGTAGATTATTGCATTTCCTGGTTTGTCTGTTTGCTTAGTATAGCACATTTGCGCAAGCTATACCCAGGACCAAAAACCAGTTGAAATTACCAATTGAAAATTACCAATTGAAAACCAATTGAGTATATGGAAAATGAAACAATTGGGACCAATTATTAAACTAATTGGTACCAATTGAAAACCAATTGACTATTCCGAATTGGAAACCAATTGAAAATTCCAAATTGCAAACCAATTGAAATTCCCAATTAAAGATATTGACGTATTTAAATGAGACATGTGGTCCAAATCATGTGGGATACCTATTTGCTAATTAGATGTGCACAGAATGATGACACGCAAGTAGTCTTATTAGACTTCCTAAGTGCAATCTGGCTGTGCCTGATTGAGGAATTAATTCACAATATTTACACATCGTTGAAATCAGTACGACAAAAGGTTTCAATGAGTACAAGTTGATTTCTATCGGTACAAATTGTATTCAATGAGTAGGCCTACCTGTTGGTTTCAACTGGGTTTTCGTCCTGGTTAATGTCAAGTATGAACAAGTTAGCCATGTCAGAGCAGCATCTGTTGTTTAATGGATTACCCTAAAAGCATCGGGGCAAAAATCGTCGAGAAACGTTTGTTCACATTTTACCATTTGAATATTTTATCTATAATCTTAGATTCTCGAGCACCGATCATTATTGGCTGTCCCTCGGATAAAACCGGGAATTCCAATTCTGGGAACACAGTCAGTATTACGTGGACGCCGCCCACTGTCACGGAAAACTCCGGTGTGGTTACTCTAACTTCAGACCATAATCCTGGGGACTCGTTTCCTATCGGGACAAAGGCAGTGACCTATACCGCTACGGATGCATCGGGCAACGCTGCAACATGTTCCTTTAGTATTACAGTACTAGGTAAGTACAGAGTGACAATATTTACTAACTAATTTAAATTGCCTGGTTAATGTCCAGTATGTATAAGTTAGCCATGTCAGAGCAGCATATGTTGCTTGATGAATCCTCTAAAACCATCGAGGCATAAATCATCGAGAGCAGTCATTTACCACATGCTGCAGTGTCGGGTCTGGATTCTTGCAACCACTTGCTGGGGTAATTTTCATTTTCCATCGGTGGAGTTGATATACTGACGTTGCATGAAGTGTTATCACCTTATTCATAGCCTCCCATTGCTTTCTGGGGGGATGAACCATTCAGTATTGAACAAATCGCAAAAATGTAAACATGAAAAGTATGTAATTATTACTCATCTTTATTTACGAAACGTTCGTTCACAATTACTGTTCTCCTTACATATTTTATTTGTAACCTTAGATTCTCAAGCACCGATCATTACAAGTTGTCCGTCGGATATAACTGGGAGTTCCAACTCTGGGAACACAGTCAGCATCATTTGGACGCCGCCCACTGTCACGGACAACTCCGGGGTGGTAACTCTAACTTCAGACCATAATCCGCAAGACTCGTTTCCCATCGGGACAACGACAGTGACCTATTCCGCTACGGATGCGTCAGGAAACACTGCAACGTGTTCATTCAGTGTCATGGTTGTAGGTAAGTACAATGTGCTGTTCTAAACCATCGCGGGTACTTCAAGAGCAAATGTATGATATCTCTCTTGATCACTGTATTCCCGTAGTGCACTAATCCCCTTTTGCTTGCTTGCTTTGTATAGCACATTTTCGCAAGCTATAATGTCAAGGACTACTTAGTAAGCCAGGTAAGTGAAGCATCTCGTAGATTATTGCATTTCCTGGTTTGCCTGTTTGCTTAGTATAGCACATTTGCTTAGTATAGCACATTTGCTTAGTATAGCACATTTGCACAATTACCAAATTAAAATTACCAATTGAAAACCAATTGAGTATATGGAAAATGAAACAATTGGGACCAATTATTAAACTAATTGGTACCAATTGAAAACCAATTGACAATTCCAAATTGGAAACCAATTGAAAATTCCAAATTGCAAACCAATTGAAATTCCCAATTAAAGATATTGACGTATTTAAAGGGATCTAGTAACTTTGTTGACATGTGCAAAAAGTGATGAAGGTTTGATGCAATGTACATTGTTGTTATCTCATATGTCCACAGGGTATTGTGTGAAAATTTCAAGTCAAATGGACATTGCATGGCCAAGTAATGAGTGAAAATGCAAAGTGATATTCTCTAACTCACTGCACTCACTTTGTACACAGAAGAAAAACTCCGGGAGAGTTCTCCTTATCTGAATACTTCGATCGTACATATCTTTGTAACGAAAGGGAAATTTGAAAAACCGAAACCGGTCCCATGATTTTATTGTTAATACGAATACAACAAGGTATGAGGGAACCGCTAGAATTAAAATTATATTTTGAGGATTTGGACAATGTTACTAAGTCCCTTTAAATGAGACATGT
Organism: Echinarachnius parma; assembly: GCA_037951105.1. NCBI lineage: Eukaryota > Metazoa > Echinodermata > Echinoidea > Clypeasteroida > Echinarachniidae > Echinarachnius > Echinarachnius parma. The sequence continues at coordinate 29,719 of JBAMJV010007117.1, forward strand.
GGTCCAAATCATGTGGGAAACCCATTTGCTGATTAGATGTTCACAGAATGATCACACGCAAGTAGTCTTTCTGGACATCAAATGTACAATCTGGCTGTGCCAGGTTGAGGAGTGAATTCACAATATTTACACATCGTTGAAATCAGTACGACAAAAGGTTTCAATGAGTACAAGTTGATTTATATCGGTACAAATTGTATTCAATGAGTAGGCCTACCTGTTGGTTTCAATTGCGTTTTCGTCCTGGTTGATGTCAAGTATGAACAAGTTAGCCATGTCAGAGCAGCAACTGTTGTTTGATGAATTCCCCTAAAACCATCGGGACAAAAATCGTCGAGAAACGTTCGTTCACATTTTACCTTTTGAATATTTTATCTGTAATCTTAGATTCTCGAGCACCGATCATTATTGGCTGTCCGTCGGATAAAACCCGGAATTCCAATTCTGGGCACACAGTCAGTATTACGTGGACGCCGCCCACTGCCACGGACAACTCCGGTGTGGTTACTCTAAGTTCAGACTATAATCCTGGGGACTCGTTTCCTATCGGGACAAAGGCAGTGACCTATACCGCTACGGATGCATCGGGCAACGCTGCAACATGTTCCTTTAGTATTACAGTACTAGGTAAGTACAGAGTGACACTATTTACTAACTAATTTAAATTGCCTGGTTAAAGTCCAGTATGTACAAGTTCGCCATGTCAGAGCAGCATATGTTGCTTGATGAATCCTCTAAAACCATCGAGGCAAACATCATCGAGAGCAGTCATTTACCACATGCTGCAGTGTTGGGTCTGGATTCTTGCAACCACTTGCTGGGGTAATTTTAATTTTCCATCGATGGAGTTGATATACTGACGTTGCATGAAGTGTTATCACCTTATTCATAGCCTCCCATTGCTTTCTGGGGGGATGAACCATTCAGTATTGAAAAAAAATCGCAAAAATGTAAACATGAAAAGTATGTAATTATTACTCATCTTTATTTATGAAACGTTCGTTCACAATTACCCCTTACATATTTTATTTGTAACCTTAGATTCTCAAGCACCGATCATTACAAGCTGTCCGTCGGATATAATTGTGAATTCCAATTCTGGGAACACAGTCAGCATCACTTGGACGCCGCCCACTGTCACGGACAACTCCAGGGTGGTAACTCTAACTTCAGACCATAATCCGCAAGACTCGTTTCCCATCGGGACAACGACAGTGACCTATTCCGCTACGGATGCGTCAGCAAACACTGCAACGTGTTCATTCAGTGTCATGGTTGTAGGTAAGTACAATGTGCTGTTCTAAACCATCGCGGGTACTTCAAGAGCAAATGTATGATATCTCTCTTGATCACTGTATTCCCGTAGTGCACTAATCCCCTTTTTGCTTGCTTGCTTTCTTTGTATAGCACATTTTCGCAAACTATAATGTCAAGGACTACTTAGTAAGCCAGGTAAGTGAAGCATCTGTTGTTTAGCGAATCCCCTAAATATCTCGTAGATTATTGCATTTCCTGGTTTGTCTGTTTGCTTAGTATAGCACATTTGCGCAAGCTATACCCAGGACCAAAAACCAGTTGAAATTACCAATTGAAAATTACCAATTGAAAACCAATTGAGTATATGGAAAATGAAACAATTGGGACCAATTATTAAACTAATTGGTACCAATTGAAAACCAATTGACTATTCCGAATTGGAAACCAATTGAAAATTCAAAATTGCAAACCAATTGAAATTCCCAATTAAAGATATTGACGTATTTAAATGAGACATGTGGTCCAAATCATGTGGGATACCTATTTGCTAATTAGATGTGCACAGAATGATGACACGCAAGTAGTCTTATTAGACTTCCTAAGTGCAATCTGGCTGTGCCTGATTGAGGAATTAATTCACAATATTTACACATCGTTGAAATCAGTACGACAAAAGGTTTCAATGAGTACAAGTTGATTTCTATCGGTACAAATTGTATTCAATGAGTAGGCCTACCTGTTGGTTTCAACTGGGTTTTCGTCCTGGTTAATGTCAAGTATGAACAAGTTAGCCATGTCAGAGCAGCATCTGTTGTTTAATGGATTACCCTAAAAGCATCGGGGCAAAAATCGTCGAGAAACGTTTGTTCACATTTTACCATTTGAATATTTTATCTATAATCTTAGATTCTCGAGCACCGATCATTATTGGCTGTCCCTCGGATAAAACCGGGAATTCCAATTCTGGGAACACAGTCAGTATTACGTGGACGCCGCCCACTGTCACGGAAAACTCCGGTGTGGTTACTCTAACTTCAGACCATAATCCTGGGGACTCGTTTCCTATCGGGACAACGACAGTGACCTATACCGCTACGGATGCATCGGGCAACGCTGCAACATGTTCCTTTAGTATTACAGTACTAGGTAAGTACAGAGTGACAATATTTACTAACTAATTTAAATTGCCTGGTTAATGTCCAGTATGTATAAGTTAGCCATGTCAGAGCAGCATATGTTGCTTGATGAATCCTCTAAAACCATCGAGGCATAAATCATCGAGAGCAGTCATTTACCACATGCTGCAGTGTCGGGTCTGGATTCTTGCAACCACTTGCTGGGGTAATTTTCATTTTCCATCGGTGGAGTTGATATACTGACGTTGCATGAAGTGTTATCACCTTATTCATAGCCTCCCATTGCTTTCTGGGGGGATGAACCATTCAGTATTGAACAAATCGCAAAAATGTAAACATGAAAAGTATGTAATTATTACTCATCTTTATTTACGAAACGTTCGTTCACAATTACTGTTCTCCTTACATATTTTATTTGTAACCTTAGATTCTCAAGCACCGATCATTACAAGTTGTCCGTCGGATATAACTGGGAGTTCCAACTCTGGGAACACAGTCAGCATCATTTGGACGCCGCCCACTGTCACGGACAACTCCGGGGTGGTAACTCTAACTTCAGACCATAATCCGCAAGACTCGTTTCCCATCGGGACAACGACAGTGACCTATTCCGCTACGGATGCGTCAGGAAACACTGCAACGTGTTCATTCAGTGTCATGGTTGTAGGTAAGTACAATGTGCTGTTCTAAACCATCGCGGATACTTCAAGAGCAAATGTATGATATCTCTCTTGATCACTGTATTCCCGTAGTGCACTAATCCCCTTTTGCTTGCTTGCTTTGTATAGCACATTTTCGCAAGCTATAATGTCAAGGACTACTTAGTAAGCCAGGTAAGTGAAGCATCTGTTGTTTAACGAATCCCCTAAATATCTCGTAGATTATTGCATTTCCTGGTTTGTCTGTTTGCTTAGTATGGCACATTTGCGCAAGCTATACCCAGGACCAAAAAACAGTTGAAATTACCAATGGAAAATTACCAATTGAAAACCAATTGAGTATATGGAAAATGAAACAATTGGGACCAATTATTAAACTAATTGGTACCAATTGAAAACCAATTGACAATTCCAAATTGGAAACCAATTGAAAATTCAAAATTGCAAACCAATTAAAATTCCCAATTAAAGATATTGACGTATTTAAATGAGACATGTGGTCCAAATCATGTGGGAAACCCATTTGCTGATTAGATGTGCACAGAATGATCACACGCAAGTAGTCTTTCTGGACATCAAAGGTACAATCTGGCTGTGCCAGGTTGAGGAGTGAATTCAAAATATTTACACATCGTTGAAATCAGTTCGACAAAAGGTTTCAATGAGTACAAGTTGATTTATATCGGTACAAATTGTATTCAATGAGTAGGCCTACCTGTTGGTTTCAACTGGTTTTTCGTCCTGGTTGATGTCAAGTATGAACAAGTTAGCCATGTCAGAGCAGCATCTGTTGTTTGATGAATTCCCCTAAAACCATCGGGACAAATATCGTCGAGAAACGTTCGTTCACATTTTACCTTTTGAATATTTTATCTATAATCTTAGATTCTCGAGCACCGATCATTATTGGCTGTCCCTCGGATAAAACCGGGAATTCCAATTCTGGGAACACAGTCAGTATAACATGGACGCCACCCACTGTCACGGACAACTCCGGTGTGGTTTCTCTAACTTCAGACTATAATCCTGGGGACTCGTTTCCTATCGAGACAACGACTGTGACCTATACCGCTACGGATGCATCGGGTAACGCTGCAACATGTTCATTCAGTGTTACGGTAGTAGGTAAGTGTTCGTTCAGTGCAAGATGGTTCAGTGTCACGGTAGTAGGTAAGTACAGAGTGACAATATTTACTAACTAATTTAAATTACCTGGTTAATGTCAAGTATGAATAAGTTAGCCATGTCGAGGCAAACATCGTCGAGAGCAGTCATTTACTGTACCACATGCTGCACTGTCGGGTCTGGATTCTTGCAACCACTTGCAGGGGTATATTTCATTTTCCATCGGTGGGGATGATATACTGACATTGCATGAAGGGTTATCACATTATTCAGAGCCTCCCATTGCTTTCTCGGGAGGATTAAACATTCTGCATTGAAAAATCGTAGAAATGTAAACATGAAAAGTAAGTAATCATTACTCATCTGTATTTACAAAACGTTAGTTTACAATTACTCCTTACATATTTGATTTGTAACCTTAGATTCTCAAGCACCGATCATTACAAGCTGTCCGTCGGATATAACTGGGAATTCCAATTCTGGGTACACAGTCAGCATCACTTGGACGCCGCCTACTGCCACGGACAACTCCGGGGTAGTTACTCTAACTTCAGACTATAATCCGCAAGACTCGTTTCCCATCGGGACATCGACAGTGACCTATACCGCTACGGATGCATCGGGTAACACTGCAACGTGTTGGTTTGATGTCACGGTAGTAGGTAGGTAAAAAGTGACGTCATAGACCAGCACGCGTACTTGAACTAAAAGTTTTGTTATCTCTCGTAGATTACTGCACTTCCTGGTTTGCTTGTTTGCTTCGAATGACACATTTGCGCAAGCTATACCCAGGATGAAAACACAGTTGATATTACCATTTGTAACTCTCGAAATATATATATGAGACATGGGTCCAAATTATGTTGGAAACCTATTTTTATTGGTCGCAATCCCAAATTGAAATCGGTAGTTCACAGGACGTTCACGCATAGCTAGTCTTTTTGGACTTCCTAAGTGCAATCAGGTACAGGAATGAATTCACAATACTTACATCATACTGCGTATATAGAACGCATGTGTAGTATACATACAAGTGCTTATGAACAAATTCAAGCAAAGTTTGTTATAATAATTCTTACATATAAAAATAACGATTGACACATGAGTAACGACAGAAATGTACTTCAAAAATAATATTTATTCATATATTGTGATTTTGTTATGAAATCAGGTCGCCAAATGGTTTCAATGGGTACCAATTGATTTCATGGGTACCAGTTGGTTTCAATCGGTACCAATTGGATGCAATGATTACCGATTGGTTTTTCGTCCTGGTTAATGTCAAGTATAATAGATAGCCATATCAGAGCAGCATCTGTTGTTTGATGAATCCCCCTAAAATCATCGGGGCAAAACACGTCGAGAGCAGTCATTTACCACATGCTGCACTGTCTGGTCTGGATTCCTGCAACCACTTGCAGGGGTATTGTTCATTTTCTATCGGTGGAGATGATATGCTGACGTTGCATGAAGTGTTATCACATTATTCAGAGCCTCCCATTGCTTTCTCGGGAGGATGAAACATTCTGCATTGAAAAATCGTAGACATGTAAACATGAAAAGTATGTAATCATTACTCATCTGTATTTACGATACGTTCGTTCACAATTACTCCTTACATATTTTATTTCTAAACTTAGATTCTCAAGCACCGGTCATTACTGGCTGTCCCTCGGATATAACTTGGAATTCCAATTCCGGTAACACAGTCAGCATCACTTGGACGCCGCCCACTGCCACGGACAGCTCAGGGGTGGTTACTCTAACTTCAGACTATAATCCGCGAGACTCGTTTCCCATCGGGACAGCGACAGTGACCTATACCGCTTCGGATGCATCAGGAAACACTGCAACGTGTTCGTTCAGTGTCACTGTATTAGGTAAGTACAAAGTGACGTTCTACACCTCCTTGCTTGAACTAACATTTATGTTATCTCTCGTAGATTATCGCATTTCCTGGTTTGATTGTTTGCTTCGCATGACCAAGGAGGTTTAATTTCATTGGTATGACACATTTACGCAAGCTATACCTAGGACAAAAGCATTAAAATTAACAGTTGAAAATAACCATCAACTGAAAACCAATTGAGTATATGGAAAATTAAAGAATTGGAACCAATTATTGAACCAGTTGGTACCAATTAAAACCAATTTGCAATTTCAAATTGGTAACCAATTGAACATTAAAAATTGCAAACCAATTGAGATTCCCAATTAAAAATATTGAAGTATTTATATGAGACATGAGATCCAAAGCATGTGGGATACATATGTGCATTTGTGGCAATCCCAAATGGAAAGCAGTTGTTCACAGAACGATCACACGCGAGTAGTCTTTTTGGACTTCCTAAGTGCAATCTGGCTGTGCCAGGTTGAGGAATGGATTCACAATACATTCATACTGCGTATATAGAACGTGCTTATGAACACTTGCTTATGATCAAATTAAAGCAAAGTTTGTAATTCTTACATATAAAAATAACGATTGACACATGAGTAACGACATAATTGTACTTGTATATGAATAAGTTAGCCATGTCAGAGCAGCATTTGTTGTTTGATGAATCCCCCTAAAACCATCGGGGCAAAAATCATCGAGAGCAGTCATTTACCACATGCTGCACTGTCTGGTCTGGATTCCTGGGGAGGTTGACACATGCTGCATTAGAAGTTCGCAGAAATGTAAACATGAAAAGTATGTAACTACTACTCACCTTTATTTTCGAAACGTTCGTTCATATTTTACCCATTAAGTAAGGCTGAGCTTTAGTAACCAAATCCTAAACAATAACATTACAAACTATTAGTTATACTGTAACTCCACCATGCTCGAAAAGTATAGAAATTACAAACGAATAAGTAAAAAGCCTGTTATTTTTTTTAAATAGCCATTAAAAAACAAGAGGGCGCTCTCTAAAAAAATATTATTTTCAACCATTTTTCATCCACAATTATGTAAGTGATGTTTTGTTGAAATAATGAATAGAGAGATCATCAGCAACTATTTAAAAACCTCTTTTGACAAATTTTGAAAAAATATAAGCATTTGTTTATCAAAAAAGAAAATATTCGAATAAATCTGGGGGCCAGATTTATTCCGTTGAAATATATTTTTAATATTTTAGCCGTTTCTGAACCGATTTTGATAAAAAAAAAAAGAGTTTATTCTGTCTTTAAAATTGTATGTTCTTTCATATTTTACACTCAGGTTTTCATTATCTCACAACAAAATTATTTCGTGCAACGCCCTCTATACCAAAACTGAACTACCCCTTTAAATATTGTATTTGTAACCTTAGATTCTCAAGCACCGATGCCAGTGGTAGTTATGACCTCCCCGCGCAGTCAGACGGTGCGTCATTTTGACAGAGTCGTTCTCTCCTGTAGCTTCGACAATGCCGTGAGATTCCAGTGGCAGAAGGACAATGTTTCAATCCCTGGTACCCAGGACAATGGTTCCCTTACCATACTATCGATGACCCCTATGGATATCGGATACTACCGATGTGTTGGTGTGGGTGGCAACCAGGACAGAGCGGTAACGAACCAGTCGGCACTCTACATTACAGGTACTACTACTACTACCACTACTACTACTACTACTACTACTACTACTACTACTACTACTACTACTACTACTACTACTACTACTACTACTTCTACTACTACTACTACTACTACTACTACTACTACTACTACTACTACTACTACTACTACTGCAATTACTACTATATACTACGACTACTATTACTGCAACTACTACTATATACTACGACTAGTATTACTACAACTACTACTAATACTAATACTACTACTACTACTACTACTACTACTACTACTACTATTACTACTACTACTACTACTACTACTACTACTACTACTAATTCTTCTTCTTCTTCTTCTTCTTCTTCTTCTTCTTCTTCTTCTTCTTCTTCTTCTTCTTCTTCTTCTTCTTCTTCTTCTTCTTCTTCTTCTTCTTCTTCTTCTTCTTCTTCTTCTTCTTCTTCTTCTTCTTCTTCTTCTTCTTCTTCTTCTTCTAATAATAAAAAAAAAAATAATAATACAAATAATAATAATAATAATGATATTAATACTAGTAGTTGTAACAATGATAAACACTTTACGCTATTATTAACCTGGTCATAAAGCAAACTTTGCCATGAGATCATCATTATAGTAATTGTACCTGATTTGGCACAAGGCTTCCAAAACGATGAATCCATTATTGATATTAAAAACTAACACTTATAAACCTGAAATTTAGATTAATAAAATGTAATAACTTACCAACCTGATGCGACAGTTCTGAAGTTAAATAACGCAAGACCCACCTGTTCAAAATTAGACTAAAATGTTAGTTAATTGTTCGATGTGTTCAAGTGGTGTGTGAATTTGTGCTGATAGCAAGCGTATAAAGTAACTATATCAAATTGTATTGTTGTGAGTATTGTATTATATTTTGTTGTATTGTACTTCATTTCGATGTAGATTTGGCTACAGTTCAGGTCAGCGATGCTACGTTTAACATCAACGTCTCATCACCAGAGGATCTGTCTAACCTAAACTCAGCAGCTTACTTGGAAGCGAGTAGTAATGTCACGAACATTGTGAGTAATGACCTCTTCGCGCGATACATTAATATGTTTAGATCCAGGGACAGTTCATAAATACCCTCCTGCGGCATGTATACTCAATTAGAATCTATATTGATGGGGGAAAGGAGGTATCTACAAATGTTTGTGGGAAGGCATGTTATATTGGAATCCTAGGGTAATTATGGGAGCAGTTCATTTGTAATTGATCTTGAAAAGTGGTTCGGATTTGTGAATCGGACGCGCATTGCCGTCTTGCGAATTCCTTACGCTAGTTGTGAAATAATAACTGGCTCAGTGTTATGCAGAGCGCGCAATCAAGCCTTGTTCAAAATGGTGACCCGCGGTATAGAATTCCCACGCATGACAATTGTTAAATCCTCTTTTCTTGCAGATTCAAAACGGACTTCAGAACATCGACGAAGTCTCTGGTTTGTCACCCACCGTCATCCCCTCAAATTTTCGACCAGGAAGCGTGATCGTCGACCTCAACATATTCTATGTCGCCGGGGTGAACACATCAACGTTCGCTCTTCTAGAACTCGTGACGTCATCCCTCCAATCTCTGGCTGCCTCACTGGGTAGCCTGCTTGACCTATCCCAAAGCACTATCACCTCCACATGTAAGACATCGCGTTTTGAACAGTGGCGTAGTGTGGTCGGACTGGGGGAGGGGGGGGGGAGGGGGGGGGGGGGCACGCCCTATACAATGATGAGCGTTAAATCATTGCTGGCCTTATGTAGGGAACATGAATCTACAGGTGGTAGAAACGTGTCGGAGACATTTGGTGATTTCAAGTATGGTGTTTAAGGCTGGTGTTAGTGTTTATTAAACACTACACCATATTTGAAATCACCCAATGTCACTGTACACCAGTGCTGTAGGACTCGAGTACGGACTCGGACTCGAGACCGGTCTCGAGTCCGTATTTCTCGGGACTCGGACTCGGATGTCCGGGACTCGGGACTCGGATGTCTGGGACTCGGACTCGACTCGACTCCAGGGACTTGGACTCGGACTCGGACTCGGACAGGGTGGACTCGACTACAGCACTGCTGTACACCATCCTAACACGAAGTCATCTCAAGTATGGTGTTTAAGGCCTTAAACACCATACTTGAAATCACCCACTGTACAATGCTACGATCAGAACTGTGTTTCGTTTTAAGATAAAAATACATTATTGGTTTTCTTAGAATAAAGCAAAATTAATTCCTCCTTTTATCCTGAACAATCAATCTTTATATATATTTAAGTTTATAACTGGACCAGTAGTGACGTAGTGTTGTCCGACTTATTTCGAGGCACGTTTTATGTATTCCCTATTTCCCGATTATGTTTCTTTATACTGACGATTACATACAGCTTATCTGCAGTTTACTCACATACAAATTTTGTGTGTGTGTGTGTGTTTATTCATATATTTGTGTGTATTAATTAGTCTCAGCGATTGCTACTTTCTCCTTTGGATCCCATTAAATAATAAACTGGACGCAATGCACTCAGGGAGTGCATACTTCCGCCAACACTCGAATTTTGATGTTTGTGTGACCTTGACCTTGACTTTGCCCTTTAACTTTTGACCTTGGAAATTGAATGGGTTCTATTCTAGATGAACACGAAGCTTCTACGAAAAATTGGTTGAGATATCTGTGAAATTGCGCGCAGGAGTCTGGTGACGAACAAACAAACAAACAAACAAACGGGACCGAAAACATATCCTCCTCCAACTTTGGCGGAGGTAACAAATAGATATATCAATTACAATGGATTGTATTAAATGAATAAATAGGTAACGATGCAACTCATTTTTGTTTATTCTGATCAATCTATCTTCTTGTAGCGATTTGTTATGGAACCGATTGGAAATCAGGATTTGGACAAGTTTTCTTTGGAAATGGTGAATTGAACTCGTGGACCAACTCTACAATGAAGTGTCCTTTCAACACCACGAATGGTAAGTTTACTTTTCTCAACCCAAGGATATGTGCATGTAGCCCAATGGACATTGTATATATACGGGCATGTAACCTCTTTTCCTAATCCCATGACAAGCACTTGCATCATTCTGTCGACCCAGCTTTGGATAGGAACCTAATATAATTTAGTAAGCTTAAAATAACTCAAAGGGCCGTTTCGTTATTATTGTATGCCTGACAATCAGTAATGACTTGTAGTATTGTTGCCAATTAAAATCAAACATCATTCGCTACTCATTAACAATTTAAGAAAAGGCGGTCTCAAACAAAAAATTAAGTTTGTTCTTCGCCTTTCTTGGCACACCAATGGCTGTACCAACCAATAACCCGTACCAGGGGCGTCGATCACGGGGGGGGGGGGGGGGGGGGGGCGATGGGGGGGATATATCCCCCCCAATATTTCAGGTGGGGGGATGGCCTGTATTATCACCCCCCCCCCCCCCCCCCCAATATTTGGGGTTCAAAAATATATAATAACATTAGAATTAAGAAGCATTGCCCCCTCTCATGAATGGAAGTTGTTACTATAGTCTTCTTTAAACCACTTTTTGATAATGCTAAACTGCCCAAATCCAAAATTTTCCGGGGCTGCGCCCCTGGAACCCCCATTAAGGTTATTTGACCCAGTCCCAGCCCTGTACTCATTAAATAGTTTTATTCAGGACTTCTCTCTTGGCAAACTTTCAGGCGATCCTGGCCCAATGTGCGTCTGCGCTTAGGGTTCAATAGATAATTGTATTTCTGGATATTACAAATCCCAAAGCTTCCGGGGGCTTCGACCCCTGGACCCCCAATAAGCTTTCCAATGTGGGTATCCCTTGACTTATTCTATTCAGGGTTCCATCAGGATAATTGCAATCGACAGTATTTATCTATCAAGACTAAAAATTCATCCATACTTGGACAGTGCCCTCATCATAGCAGGAGCTTGCAATGTGCACTTAATAATCTTCCAATCTCTAAACAGCTAAATCAAAAGCCAATTAACTAAAGAATAGTTAACTCTATATTTACATATAGACAATATCTGGATATTACAAATCCCAAAGCTTCCGGGGGCTCCGCCCCCTGGACCCTCAATAAGCTTCCCAATATGGGTATCCCATGACTGATGCTATTCAGGGTTCCATCAGAATGCTTGCAAATAATTATGTATCATCAGGCTAAAGTTCATATTGGACAAAGCCCAGCTCATAACATGATGCTTGCAATGTACACTTAATAATCTTCCAATTTCTAAACAGCTGAATTCAAAAGCTTTGGGGGCCCCTAACCCCCCCCCCCCCCCCAGCCATAAAAAACCCGGGCACGCTGCTGGGTTGTCGCTTCGCTCCCTCGCCAGAGATGGTCAAAATGACGAATCATGCCCCCAATGGCGAGAAGAAATCGACGCCCTTGACCCGTACGGATATTGGTCAATGGGAAACGTTAGTTAAATAATAACCAAAATGTCCTTGTATACTATAGCTCACCAGCCAGTTGCCCGTGCCCAGTGTGTCGGCGATAGAATCAGCCAGGCCAGCTGGAGACCTTTAAACAACAATTGCGGTCGCTTCAGGAACGTTTCAGAACTGCTCGAAGAACTGGACGAGGTGAACTTTCAATATTCATTTAAAAACTAAGAATAAGTAAATACCTTGCAAATAGATTATGTTTTTCTTTCGATCGGGGTCTGAATTTTCTTACATTTGCACGACTTAGTCAGTTTCCTTTACCATGCACAATTGTATTTTCGAAGCACCCTATAAACCAGAACTTTGATATCCCTCCAATATCAATCATTTGACATAGCAAAGGATGTACGTGGGTACGGGGTTCCAACGTTCTTATTTACCCATCGTACTGACATGGCCGACATATTTAGTTAATAGGCAATGGAACAGTTATAGGAAATAAACGGTTTACATGTTGACCCCTCGCAGAGTAGGATGTGCGGCAGGTGAAAAGGCTTTTTATTGTTGTGCACCATTGTTGTGGAATAATTTGCCTTTTAATTTACGTTATCATGGTAATACAAAGTTATTAGAAGCTGTTAAAGCCGGTCTTAAAAGATACTTGTTTAGATTGGCGTTTGTCTAGCGGTTGCATTGGGCAGGGGGCGTTGCATGCGGATGAGTGGTTGAGCCTGTGGCCTTGTTTGACATATCTTGTTTTCATCCATCTGCGCCTCAGAATAGTTTACTAGATTGATGGCGCACAATAAGTGTTATGTATTATTATTAGTATTATTCCATTTGAGCTTCAACTATGACAATGGTTTAGAAATAAGAAGTAACAGGAAATAAGTTATTATCATAAATCATTATTTAAGCGGTAAACAATGAACGACCAATTCCCCGAAAGCAAAGTTACTTTGCTACTTGCCATAATCACTTAATAGTTCGTACAGAAGAATCATGATGAGGAGGCTCCCACATTTGTTTTGGTCTGATACATGAATCTGACTGGAAGCAAAACAAACTAGAAAATAAAATATTTATTAAAGTATCGTGATTTCGTTTGTATTCTTGTTTATTTTTACACCAACAAAAGGTTTCAATCTCGGACATCAACATAGTAGAACTGACAAGCCAACTTGCACTAGTTACAGGCAACACGATGGAGATCACTTCAAATGACATCTCCATGGTCGGCAATATTGCCAATGATATTGTCAGTCAGAATTCTGGTGATCAGGCGGTGAGTACTCAGCAGTATGGATAGTTGATTGAAGTAGCTGCTTGGTTCGTAATATTGTACTTTCCAATGATCGTTTGCTTGTTTGTGTGTGTTGTTTTGTTTATTTGCTTGTTTGTATCTGTATGTTTGTCTGTTTCGATAAGAGTAAGAACAACAATTACTGAATAGAATTATAGAATAGAATTATTGTACAAAAAAGGAACGCGACGGATAACCCATATTAATTATTGATCGCATGGTTGGTGTCATATGAATAGTGAGAACTTTGGTTGATTGGTTGGTCGGTTTGGCTAGCTGTTTTTTGTTGTGTTTATAGATTTGTTGGATGGTTGTTGCTGGTCTGTGTATTTATTTGGTTGGTTGGTTGGTTGGTTGGTTGGTTGGTTACCTTAGTGTTGGTTGGTTAGTTGGTTAGTTAGTTTGTAAATTAGGTAAGTTAGTTAGTTTTTAATTACTCGACTGGAACTTCAAAAACGTGCCAGGTTACAATATTTTATTTTAGTTTACTTGGAACCATTTCATAACAAAAACACTATCTTAAGATTTCAAGTTTAATCGCGATCTTTACGCTTTATTGTTTATTTGTTTATGTTTATTTGAGTAACGAACGCAAAATTTGTTCTCAGTACTCCGGTGCTCTTTTAATCCTCCATCTTTATCTGGTTCCTTTGTGTATATTTCTCTTTGAACAGGTGACGAGATATATAACTAATGTCGTCAGCAACATCGCTATGGTTGACCAAAGTGTACTCGAAGCTGCGCAGGAGAATGACAATTCCGTATCTGGCATCGTGCAGGCCTTCGAAAACCAACTCGAAAACGTCGACGTCGAAGAAGGGAAGCCCCTTACAATAGCAGGGGAAAGCGTTGTCGTTCAGGTATAAATATGCAGTGAACACTGAATACCACACATTTAGTCACGATCTCATGACTACAGATCTCATGACTCATGACTCATCTTATTGAAGTTTATTGAAGTTTATTATTAACAACAACAACAAATACATCATCGAATGAAATATATGTCAGACAAAATTATCAGAAATTATTACTGTAAGTACTTAACAAAATAATTAAATACTACAATAGATTGGTTTACTTAATTAATGAATATAAAAAAGTTCATATGAAAGCAAAAAAAAAACAATGTCAGACGTATATCTACCTAACAAAACATTTAATAGATCGAAAATCAAGTTGTTGCTATAAGAGAACCGAAAAGTTAGTACTCATGACTCATGATGGAGCTTAGACATGACTAGGTTAAACAAGACTTAGACCATGTATAGACACGACTTCAGAATACCCAATCTAATCACAACTTCCTGACTAAATTTAATCAGGACTTAAACTGGACATTACGGGAGTTAAACGCGACTTAGACGCGAGAATACGGGCCAGTAAGTTGATCTAGTATTAAACTTTGTTGACCTGTGCAAATGCTGACAAGAAAAGTCTTATGTACACTTTACCATTGTTATCCAGGTACAAAGCGTGCCTCCTTCAGATCTCGACCAGGGTCTCGTCCTCTCCGTCACAGGAGATTCGTCATCGGACCTTTCTCGCACCAACATCACCGTCGACATGATCAGCGACGACAAGGATGATGACGAAGCGAATCAGGGATTAATTGCCCAGGTACTTATCCATTAGGAATATTTTGTTTCGTTAATGATTATCTAACTTAAGATTAAGAGTATCAAACCCTGTTGCCATTTTTAAAATCTGAAATTAATTTGTTATTTCAAAAAAGTATTTTTTCACAGATAGTCTGAAATAAGCACATGTTATTTGTTCATGCTCCTAAAACTTTTGGGATTTAACAAAAGTCCCACTACTAATTTTTAAAAGAGTTATATGTATTCTCATAGGCCCAGCTCCCCCTATTGCTTTTTTAAAGAGTACAATTTGTTTTGTTATGAACCTAAAATAAGTTTGTATGTTTTGATGTATCATACAAAGGATAATTTTAGCAAGTTTTGAACACAACATATATATTTGACATTAACCTTTGTCATCCGACTTAGACAAAAAACATGATACCATGAAGAAAAACAACATTATAATCATAAAGCTTTAAACAGTTACTAATCCTGGCAAATATATTTCTCTACTAATACATAGGTGAGAATTCCTCCAGAGATCACAGCCATTGTCTCGTCATCATCAGATGGTAACCAGGACAACGGGACTGTTGATACCAACCTCAAGGTTATCATGACCGTGTACCCGAGACCATCTCTCTTCATCTCGCCTTCGGTGCGCAACTTCAGCCAGACGAACGCCGAGGTGAACCGCACGGCGAACACTCCCGTCGTAGCCTTTAGCTTTGGTGGTCGAGTGGTGGAGAACCTCACACGGCCAATCAACCTCACGTTCAGGGCGCTTAAGGTTACAACAATAATAGTGATAATAATTGTTTTGTTTTGTTTTTGTACCCATGCAGGTTAGCCTCTTTGGACCAGTAAAATGAAATTGAAATTAAAATTGAATTGAAATTGAAATTCAGTACTTTTGCTCTGTTCCCCTAGTAGGTCATGGGGTACACACCTACAACCAACCAACAATATATTCGAACCCTCTCCACTCCCTGGGAGCATTCCAGCCAGTACTACTCATGGAGTGCAAACATGCTTTCATGCGCAACCTCGAATCTTACATAGTACCCATTGATACACCCACGTATATGTGAAGAGCAGCATTGTGGATTGATTACATGCAACAAATTTCCATTCCTGCCGCAAAATGCTGTTAATCAATGTGCCTGAATCGCATGAGTATTGAAAATGACAGGGACGCAGGTAGCCCTGTCATAATATAATGTATTATGAATACGTGCATTTACGCAATGAACTTTGCTTATAACTGAAACCACAAACATCTCTTTAAACAGTTTATTGTAATATAATTATCATGAATAATTGATATAGGTCTATTCAGCATTTATTTCATAATGCCATGACATTGAACAAGTTTATATTATCATTCTTTCCATTGTCCCAATATACAGCCTGGCTTTATCAATCAGACATGTGTGTTCTGGGATGTTACCACCAACGACTGGTCTTCGCGCGGATGCAAATTGACTTCCACGGCTGCACCGGACACCGAGAACAGCGGGAAACCCTCAAGAGAGACGTACACGTGCTCGTGTAATCATGCCACCAACTTTGCTGTGTTAATGGTATGATGTAATTATCAAAGCAAAAATGGTACCGTATCAATATATCTTTTAGTAACTGTACGAAATATTATATAATCGTTAATTAAACAAAAAAACAGGTATATTTACTTAGATAACTATATACTGGTTGTTAATACGATCTGTGCATTATCATGTTCCGTTTTGTGTACTCTGCTTGTATAATATAAATTTATATTAAACTCGAAATTTACGATTTTGCTAGAAATTATACGATAAAAAAGAGCACATCAAAATGGCAACAAAGGTTTCAGGTTGTTCACCATAGTTCAAAATTGTCGTGGACATTACATTTGGAAGAAATTATCATATTCCAGTCTGTGTTTATCTTTTTTTAATAATAAATTATCAGATGTCGCATGCTTTAGGATAATGATTACTACTTAAAAGTTATATTTTGACACCTTTTCTGTGGCATTATTATTTCTTTATGTTAGGATATCCACAAATCACCTCCAAGGCTAACATACAGTGTGCTGAGCTACATTGGGTGCGCTATATCCATAGTGTGTCTGCTCATCACACTCGCCACTTATTTGTGGAACAGGTAAATGATAATGGATGAAATGATATTTTGGAGCATAATAGACATTGAAATAATTATGTTCAGGGAGGAAAAAGAATATTGTCCGAACATTAGTGGCGCAGCCCATTGAGCATCATTCATAATTCATGTATTCCGCATATCAGGCACCCCTGATATATAATGTTTTAAAAAGTAATGAATATTAACTATCAATTCATGTTACTGGAGAATTAGAACTTCTCGCATAAAGAGAGGTGATCACTACACTCGAATATAAGTTTATTTTGCACGAATATTTATGTTTTAACAACATTTATCGCATTTTTATTTTCCAAGTTATTATTTTTCAAGTGATCGCCAAATAATGAATTGTTAGCCAAACGTCATCCTAAGCTTGTAAACATTCATAATCACAATTGAAACTGGTTATTTTCTGAAGCGTTCGTAGAGTTAATAACCGTTTCATTAGCCTGACTTATGTATAACAACATCAACTACTACAACTACAACAACAAAATAAACTTTAACGACAAGATGAACACCTTCACCTATATGGCTAAAACAGCTTGCCTATTTCACAGCTCGAGCCGTCGAATCCTCCATTCAAATACATGCATCGTTTGTTACACTTCGGTCCATTAAGGCAGGGTTTTGTCAACCATTAACTATCGATTGCTAAAATTACCAACTTTAGCTAATAATATGCGAATTGGTTCAACAGAAATGTTGACTGGCTGTTCTATTGGCATGATTGGGTCATATTTGTCAGCAACAAAATAGGCCTTTTTGCGTTATTCGTAAAACTCATATTGATGATGAATTATGTCATCGTACAAAAATCCCCCAATTTGATGGATGCAATAATGATAATGTACGTCGTCCGTTTTCTCTGCAATGATGGGAACCAACAAAGTAATATACTACGTGGATATGTTGTTCTTCCATACTGAATAAAACAAATGCGGATCCAACACACTTGTATCAATATGTGTCACGCTGTCGGTACGCCACACTTCTTATTATGGTTGGGTTATATGCGCTAAGAGGCATTCAGAGATGACATCTTGTTCACACTTCGTGCAACTTCAATGAATTATAAGATGCAAACATACTCATTTACCTAGTGTAACACTCTTCCTGCTCGTATTTTTCTTCATTATGTAAAAAAGTAAACTTCGGAGTCGCCAGCCCCATCAGATTTTCATCTGCCTGTGCGTCACGCTGCTCTGTCTCTACGCCACATATCTCGTCATGGTCGGGGTAGACACGATGAGAAGCAAAGCCGAAGTCGTGCCTGGCGCATGCGGGCTGCTGGCAGCGCTCGTTCACTACTTCGTTCTGTCTTCCATTGCCTGGATGGGCGTCGAGGGAGTGAATACGTACCTCCTTCTCGTCCGCGTCCTCAATTCCTACGTCCAGAACTTCATGGTCAAAGCGGCCCTGGCTGCTTGGGGTGAGTTTGTCCATAACATGTTGCAGTAGTAGTAATAGCTCCAGCAAACTGATAGACAGGCTTTGCTGTTAATTTTTTCCGTTGGGAAAGAAAATATAAAATATGCAAGGGATTATTTATGCTCTATCATCTATTAATAATATTGTATGTTTTTCGTTCTTAGGTATTCCCGCCTTAATCACCATCCTAACCGGAGCCATCGCCAACAAGAACTACGCAAACGAAGACATGTAAGTACCTGTAGTAATTGATGTTTTTGATTTACTGTGCAAATGTTAGTGCACTGATTGTTTCATCATTGCAATCATGCACTTAATTCAAGATCTGTTCATTAAAATGTTGTTTGTGTACCTGTATATTTTCAGCATAATGCGTGTTGCTGGCCTTCTAGGCACTGTTTGGCTGGTATACAGTCACCTTTATCTTTTTGACCACATTATATATTTCTAAATACGTTAAAACTTAAAGAAGCAAAATCATTTGGACTTGGAAATAAATTCTAGAACATATAAATCCAAAAGTTATTGTTACTAATTCAAGTTTGTTTTGCATGGAACTGATAATCCTTTGGAGTTATAAATCCTTTTAATGATTAACCATGTTAACTTTTTATATCAAATCAAAATTCTTCCTGTTTGCAGATGTTTTCTGAAGTTCTGGCCGCAAATCGGCGGTCTCCTGATCCCCATGGCCATCATCCTCATAATCAACGCAGTCATCTTCGTGCTCGTCGTCCGTCAGCTGGAAAAGTCGGCCAGGGTGAGCGGGAAGGTAAGGAGCGACAAGGATGGCGAGCGACGGGAGACGGTTGAACGCATCCAGAACGCCGTCACCATCTTGGTTCTGCTCGGCCTGACCTGGATCAGTGGTTATCTCCTTCTCATCAGGGAAATAAGTCAGGTATATTTATCAATGGTTTTATGCAAATAATGACGAAGAAATTTGAAGAATTTAGTATAGGCCTATTCAACCTGCTGAAAGAACAATGAAATGTTGTTACTGATAGTTTTAATCCTGTGTCTTACAAATCACGTATTGTTACAAAATGAGAAATGTGTCATTTGAAACATAATATTTTGTTTTATATGAGGGGGGGCTCAAAAATCTCAAATATTAAACAAATTGTTATATCAGTTTGTGCACATAAACAATTCATAACGTAACATGTCACCAGAAAATCATAGTACGGTCGCAATATTTCACTTTTCTGATTTAAGTATTTCTTAATTCTCCATACATAATCCCAGCTTTCTGGTGAAATATAACTTGTTGTAATTCCGATAAGTCAACCTCAGTAATATTCAGTAATACTCGCCCTTCAAAAAGGGTCAGAAATCTAGCAAAGACATACCATATGGTGGGCATGTGCTCCCCCCCCCCCCCCCCCCCCCCTCACAATTTTGTCAAAAACAAAAGAAAATAGAAATCGTTGAAAAATAAAGAAATACATAAGATATGCCCCTAATAATGTGTGTGCCCTCTAATCAATTCGAGCACGATACGCCACCGTGCACAGTCCATTCCTTTTTACTTTACAAGGGTTTCCTGCTTTACAGCAAGCCACTTTTGTATTATAATCATTTTGAAAATTGTCTCTATACAATTCTTACCTTTCAGCCATCTTCCGCAAATCATCAAGCCAGTAAACATTACAAATTTATTGCTATATATTCAAATAAGGTAATGAACACACCATTGAAATACTTCCAATTTATCTAATCTTTCCTCAGATCGCACAGGTACTGTTCATCATCTTCAACTCCTTCCAGGGGCTCTTCATCTTCCTGCTGTACTGCGTGCGCAAGCCCATCATCCGCAAGCAGTGGGGCCTGCGCTGCGCCGCGTGCGGGGACGGAGAGAATAGCCGATCGAACACGACTAAGAGTTCGAGCAGGTCTGATAACCCAGGGTCCAAGGGGACTGCCATCATCAGGATCGTGAATCAGTCCGGGCATTACAGTCCCAGCGACGCCCTCGCATCATCCCAGACGGATGGGCCGACGTCAGAGGTGTTTGACAATCCCACGTATGAAGGCGTATCTGCACTATCGTTTGCAGATGAGAGTCACCCCTAATAAAGCAAGAGAGTGCCCGCCAGTCTTTGTTGTCCATTATAGAGTACCGAAATGTGTCGTCACAGCTATTAATTGTCATGGGTAACGTTCGAAACAATGTCAGGCAAGTCGGAAATGCGTGACCTAGCGGTTGATAATAAGGCAGTCATCCAGCTGCAACGTACTACCGAAAGCCCGAATAAGAGGATAAATTGTTTAGAACCATTTCTATCTCATATGGAAAGAATGAGACGTCACTAACTTCTGATCCATTACATAGAATTAACAAAATAGTTGGAAAATGCATCAGATATACCTGAATCACTAGCTACTATACCTATAAACATGATAAACGAGAATAAGATTATACGTACGGATCATCGAAGACTGCCTGAAGTTGCATAAATTAACAATTAGTGTTTGCTTCTTTATTGTCTATGAATAATTTACGCGTAAAAGCAGCTTAGAGCACATGTTTCCCCTCATCAACTGCAACGATTATTGTATTGTTCACATCAGTTCACAACATTTCTCTGCAGTAATATTGGTTTTGTAGCCATTTCATTCTAAATGGAACTATTATACTTCAAGTTAGCTTTAACACAACTTTGTTTGGGGACAATCAATCATAAATTCATTGATATACCACACCAACACAAATACAAATAAATACTAATTCAAGGTCAATGAAGGTGAGTGCACTTTGTGTTTACGACCTCATTTTCTTCATCGTATACTTTTATTTTATAAATTTACTTTTATTGTATTTGTATAAGCACTCAATAAAATAGATAAATGACGTCATACAAAAGTGTAGATTCACCTCATCTCCTCTCCTTATTATGACGGTGATGATCATCATCCTCATCACCGTCATCAACATCTTCATCATGATTGATCATCATCATTTTTCTTATAAGTCAAGACTCTATCAGTTGGAAATGATCGCGGATTTTCATAATCATATATATAATATTCCATTTTGGTGTTAGGGAAATAAATTACTGGATATATATAATTTGAACAGATTATGTTTGCTTTTATTTTATATAATGAGTTCATAAAGACTTACAATGATTTCTTTATTGTTGTTGTTGTTGTAAACTATTAGAATATAATCATTATAACAGGAAAATATTGTCTTATTGTATTGAATGTTGACATTTTGTTGGTTGTTCATTTATTTTACACAGAATCAAAGGCATCAAGAAACGTAATTAAAAAAAATTTCCAGTGTATAAAGCAACGGTTAAAATTAAAGGGACTTAGTAACATTGTCCAAATCCTCAAAATAAAATGTTCACTCTAGCGGTTCCCTCATACCTTGTTGTATTCGTATTAACAATAAAATCATGGGACAGGTTTCGGTTTTTAAAATTTCTCTTTCGTTACAAAGATATGTACGATCGAAGTATTCAGATAAGAAAAACTCCGGGCGAGTTTTTCTTCTGTGTACAAAGTGAGTGCAGTGAGTTATTGAATATCACTTTGCATTTTTGCTCATTGCTTGGCCATGCAATGTCCATTTGACTTGAAATTTTCACACAATACCCTGTGGACATATGAGATAACAATAATATACATTGCATCAACCATTCATCACTTTTTGCACATGTCAACAAAGTTACTAGATCCCTTTAAGTTATGTTGAATTTTGGTCATTATCACATTTGTAGCTTGTTATTGTCTCTTTCAGTTTTGCTAAAGATATTAAAGGGGTAGTTTAGTTTTGGTAGAGAGGGCGCTGCACATCACGATTTTGTTGTGAGGTAATGAAAAACTGAGTGTCGAATTTGAGAGAACATGCAATTTTAATGGCAGAATAAACTTTATTTGGTCAGAAACGGCTAAAATATCAATAAATATATATGATCTTATAATTATTTGGGGCCCAAATAATTAGATGAATTTTTCAAAAAATCAAAAAAATGCATACACTTTTTCCAAAATGTTCAAAAGCGTTTTTTAAATAGTTGTTGATGATCTCTCTATTTAATCATGATTTCATTAAAACATCACATACATTATTTTGTATGAAAAATGGTTAAAACCAATGCCTTTTTAGAGAGCGCCCTCTTGTGTTTTAATGGCTCTTTTTAAATGATAATGGGCTTTTTACTTAGTCGTTTGTAATTTTGTATACCTTTCTAGCATGGTGGAGTTATAACTAGTAGTTTATAATGTTACTGTCCACGTTTGGCTACTAAAGTTCAGCCTTACCAAAACTGTACTACCCCTTTAACTGAAATATTTTGTCATTCGTGAAATACAGTATAGGTTAATCTAAGGAAATTAACAGTCTTCCGACATGTATGTTTTCTCTAAATGAACATGATCAAGCATTTCCGAAAATGTTGCAAATAGTCCTGAAATGGCTTTTCAATCTCTTTTATACACTTTATATGTTCACTGATTTTCTTTTTATTTGGAATGTGTTATACATGTATATGAATGTATTTTATTAAAAAAAAGAAGAAAAAAAAAATCGATTTATGATTATGTTGTTTCATAACATTGTTGGCTTATGGTCCTAAAGTATCGATTTCCAATTAACCGCTTTGCTGCACTTTACATATTTTACTTTAGATATTGTATCTTCTTTTTTTTTGTTGTTGTTGTATGTATGTATGTATGTATGTATATATATACGGATATCGGAGACTAAATATAAAACATTACAACAACCATTGCCACATGCTATAATATAGTACCATGTGTATCATCGTAACATTGATGGCTAATTATGACGAGCTTTCATCATTGTGAAAAATTACACACAACAACACTGCAATGCAATTGTTGTCCTGCGGCTATTTTTTACAACAGTACTTTTAGCGCATTAACAATTTTGTGTCCATTGTTGTAAAAGCCCAGTTGCACTTTCCCTGGAATGACAGGGGTAAAATACATTATCATTGTACATTTCATGTTAATGTCTAATAATAGCCCGGTCACAATATGACCGGATAGCGTAAACGTATGCCAAACGGACAATGATCTAGGGCAAGACAGGGGCTTAAAAGGCGACAGCAATTCGGTCTTTTGGTAAACTCATGACAGAGCTGCGGCGAGAAGACCATGGTTCATTATTTCATGAGGATTTCCCCAGAGTTGTTCGATAACATTCCTGCACAAGTTTTCCCCAGCATCACCAAGCAACAAACATTATACATATTATACAGAGGTAACAGAGCCCCTCTTGATCCAAACTTGAAGTTAGCCATCCCACTCAGACAATTTTGCTTCTGGATCCAAGTATCGAGATAAGCGGTTCGGCTGGGGGTACCCCACTACACCATATCTGCCTTCGGAAAGTGATCCATTAACTTTGTACAATTTCGACCAAACTCACTTGGAGCTTTCCAATTTCTTTTGTATATCTTGTTTTTGGCTTATGGTGACAGAAGAATAAAATGGGTTTTGATGTTTCCAATATCTACACCATCATGGATCTGCAAACAGTTTCCGACCATAGTCAAGAGTATATTAAAGACATCAATCATATCTTTTTGGGGGAAAATATAAAGTTACTGGATCACACTAATCTATCTTGTTTCCAGTTTCTAAAGCTCCCCATTGAAAATTAAGACAACTTGAAACAAGTATTATTGATACAGACGGAGACAATTATCACAATTTTCTAAAAATGGTAACATTAATTTTAAAGAATAATTGAATGAATAATTTCCTTGATGATATATATATGTCTGAAAAGCTATGTGTCTCTTCTTTTATTTGATATACAACTTATGGCACATAATTCACGCATGACTGAATTAGAACGATAGAAAGTGGTGTTACCAAAATTCAATTTGCGCGCAGAAATTGCAAGTTTGGGTGATGTTTTGGGTAGAGTTTTAAGAGTAGTAAACGTACTTATTTTGAAAAAGGACAGACACCGCATGAAAATTCATAATTTTATCTTTTATATGACACCTCATGATTAAAAAATAAATTATATATGCCAGAGAACGAATACAATGAAAACATGCTTGATTCCAGCCCAAATGAGTAACTTTCCTGATATAGCCTGTTTCCTGATCCCCATGTTTGTGTAAATTCACTCATGCATCAAAGTCCATTGTCAGCTGCTAGTCAGGAAAGCTGAGCGACTTCTTACTCAACTTTCACTCATTCGGGCAGAAATCAGGCATGTTTTCATTGTACTCGTTCTCTGGCATAAATCATTTATTTTTTTAGCATGAGGTGTCATGTAAAAGATACAAATATGAACTTTTATGTGGTGTTTGTCCTTTTTAAAAATAAGTACGCTTACAACTCTTAAAACTCACCCAAACTTCAAATTTATGCGTGCAAATTGAATATTGGTAACACCACTTTCCATTGTTCTAATTCAGTCATGCTTGAAGTATGTGCCATAAGTTGAACATCAAATGAAAGAAGAGACACAGAGCTTTCCAGGCATATATATATCATCAATTAAATTATTCTTTATGACAGAAAATTTCTGCCATGAAACCCGGTTTCGTTTTTTCTGGGACACGGTGTATTAGAAACACGAATCGTGGCCACTGTATAGACTGGACAGCAAAATGTGCATTCACATACACCTGTGTGCCCACACAATGGAAACAATAAAAGTGACCATTGTAGACAGGTAACTTCAGTCTATAGACAGTTTCCATTGCATTGTTTTCCTCTGTAGGGGATCCCATTCGAGGCAGGTTTGACTGCTGCACTGTTCATTTATACATAATTATGTCCACTTTATGTTCAAAAGTGCAGTTAGAAGATTTACGCCCTCTGTTGATCGATCACAGGTCGAACACTTCATTGTGAGAAAGGTGAAGGTTGAATTTGTCATTGGAAATTAAAACAATAATTTGCGCTCTGATCTGTTTATTTGAGACGAGTCTCAATGCGTAAATCTAATTGGTTTAAACGCACGAATTTTCTGACTTACAATAAACTGTAACTTGCAGTCGATTGTATCCCTTTCTGCAACGCGGCCCTGGTAATTGGTAGCCATTGTAAAGCGCTTAGAGATGATTATCAATCATATTAGGCGCTATATAAATCGAGTATATTATCATTATTATTATTATTTATATAGTCAATATTATCGTCAATATCATAATGTGGACCGAATCGGGCAAACACGTGCAATTTTGTTGGCAAATCATGAAAATTGTATCCTCTTCTTCGGGCAACTAAGAGGTGGTGACCCTTTAGAATTGGGGTCAGGAACTGAACTATGCATGGAGGATGATACTAGGAGCAAAAGTGCGCAGTCACGGTCCCGCCCACCCCCACCCCACACCCACCCTCACCCTCCCCCCACCCCCAACACGCACAAATGTGTCGGTACACCGATTGTGACGAGTATGACATCTAACATATTTAATAGTTATTGGTAATGCAACCGCCCTCCTTCAACCCCCCCCCCCCCCCCCCCCCAACACACACAAATATGTCGGTACACCCATGATTATGACGAGTATGACATTTTGCATATTTAACAGTCTCGGTCCGATGGAGATTATGCAGGGTATCGAAAGCTTAGCTTAGGCCCCCAACATTACTGACTAAGCGATTTTGAGCAGCCTTCCTCTTTCGTTTCTTCGAAATATGTATTATTACAAGCGTGTCGTATTTGGTGTTTGAGGAAGTACCAGTTGAAAATTTGAATAATAATGATGACAAGGAGATATTACCAGCTCTATTTTCATGACAAAACATCAACACGCGCCATTAACCACACACTCCGTATTGTTTACACATGGCGTAGCTATATTATGCGATGGATGGGGTCACGGGGGAGGCTTGGGGGCTTGTCCCACCAATAATTTGATAAACACAATACAAAATATAAGAGAAAACATTGTACATATTCATTAATACATAGAGTGCGACCTAACCCCCCCCCCCCCCCCACACACACACACAATAATATACGTGTCCCCCATACAGTCCGACCACGCTATACGCCACTGATTATTTACATTCAATATGTTCAAACGCATTATGAACTTATTATTCTGATACCATAGAAATCCCCCTTTCATTCCATTTTATTACAATACATGTATAACGAAACAAATCTATATTTCGCCTCGGCGTAAATAAACCACAAAAATGTTGACAATTATGAGGAAGTTGATTTTTTAGAATCTGAACTATTTTTTATTCCTGCTCTATGTGGAATAACGGAAGGTCGGAAAATTTCAGCGAGTTCAACATTTGAAGTACAATTTCTTGATATACGGTGATTTATGCTTGCCAGATTATTTACATCAACGACATTAATTATTGAGGCTGCAACTCAATTCAGCAGAATCTGAATCATTTCAGTATTTGCTGCTCTGCTTGGGAGGAATGCAAGCATAAACGGTTTTCTCCAACTCCATAATTTTGCTTAAAATTTGGAAACCACTATGGGGCGAAAACTACTCATCTTAGTTAGTCTGCTGACAGTTGGATTATGCATCTCTATGATACAGGCTGGTAAGATGATAATCAGGTTCTTTGAGTGGCAATCTCCACGTTCGCCGATGTGTTCTATCTGTCAAATAGCGCAAACGTTGCATTATGCAATTTGTATCGTTGTTGGTCTAAAATATCGCCTATATGATTCGATGTGGCAAATATACCACCTCCATTGACCGCGATAGAATATAAAACCTGGTAATAATTTGTAACAACCATTTCAGACTGAAACGAATTATGTGTGTTGATATTACAATTTTACAAATAAAAAAGTTGTGCATCATCACAATAATCTCCATCATCATTACCATCATCCTTTATATCATGATCATGATCATCATGATCATCATAACCATCATCATTATCATCATCATCATCATCATCACCATCGTTTATTCGTCGACATCGTCATCATTCTAATAACCATCATCTTCATAAACATCGTCATTAATTATTATTATTATCATCATCGTCATAATAATCATCATCATCAGCTTCAACATCACCATCATCATGTGCATCATCACAATCATCTCCATCTTCATTACCATCATCATCAACCTTTTCATTACCATCACCATTATCATTATCATTATCATTATCATCATCATCATCAGCTGCAGCATCGTTATGATCACCATTACTAATGATACCATTCCTCGTCGAGATCGTCATCATTCTAATAACCATCATCTTCATAAACATCGTCATTAATTATTATTATTATCATCGTCATCATCGTCATCATCATCATCATCATCATCATTACCATCATCGCCATCATCGTCATCATCGTCTTCATCATCATCATCATCATCATCATCATCATCATCACCATCATCATCATCATTGTCATCATCATTATCTCCATCATCAGAATTTGTAATCACATATGATTAGACAATTAATATACTATTCTACTCCAGTTACGACCATTCCTCCATCAACATCTGAACCGACTACGGCAGCAGCAACAACCACGACCACAAGTCCGACTACAACGCTGACAACTACAGCCCCTCAGACGCCATCAGATACGATTACCACAACCATTGCGACGACGACGGAGGTGGATACAACGACGATTTCATCGGCGTCGAATGACAGTCCAACAACGCAGCTTCCGCAGGGTACGTTATTCTAATTACGATTGCCCTGTTATTGCCACACATTCGATAACAATGTACTTACAATTACATATATTAACTGTTGGTAATTCTACGAATACTCATAATTGTAGTTATCATCCATGATGTACAATAATTACATTCATTATTGATAATAAAACTGACAATGTTACGACACGGTTACATCTAAGTCCATTCGTCAGAGCCAGTTTCGGTACCCACCCCAAATTATCATATTATTATCCTTGGGATAGCGTACTTGGGCTTACTTTTTGGTGGGGGCGTGTGTTTTGATATTTGCTACCTCTTTTGTCTATATTGTTTGCCTTTCTATTCAGAAGGTGGACAAATACAAACATACCGCCACAAACAGCGGCGTAGCTTTGTCGGACTGATTGTGGGTACACACATTATATTAGGGTTCACACACTGTAAACAAAATCTCTGTAATTTTACAGCAAATCTGGCGTCCGCAGAGTCGCCATAAATTCTGATGTAAAAATACAGGTTGGTTGTTATTTTCTCCTACAAACATTTCATGTATTTTTTGTTACAAATTGTATGTTGATTAGAATTTAAAGTGATTCCTGTAAAGTGTCAGATATTGCACAAAATGACATTTGAGACTTCAGTCCTATATCAATATCATTGTAAAATACAATTGAAAGATTTGTGAAAGTTTGAAAGAAAACGACCACTTTTTACCTAGTGAAAAAAACGAATATTGAGTACATATTTTATCACCGAATACTGATGGCCTGCCGTAGATTTGTCGCAGTAATAATCGTCCGTTTGACGATATCCGCACCCGTGTATACACTCAGACGGTACCGAATTTGCGCGCGCTCGGCTCAACAGTCGGGTACATCGATCGCGTGGCGCGCCGGCCGGACGTGTTCAGCTACGGCAAATGTACTTTTTACCAAAAGCGTTGGGCAACGCTTTTGAGATGATGATTTTCAATGATTATTATCTTCATACTAAAGGGACATTTGAAAATATCTAACCCTATTTTTATTATTCTCTTACCATAAGCTAAAGAACACGGCAGAAGAGAAACGAGGAAGCTCCAAGTAATTTTCGTGGAGTTAGACACTTTACTTGGATCACTTTAACGAGAATGAATGTAAACAAAATAGTACGAAAACGTTGTTTAAATTTATTAAAAAAAAAAAAATAACCCTACCCGAGATTCGAACCCTCGCCAGTAGGATCAAACGTCAAACGTCCAAAATGGTCCATACCACTATGCTAGCGGTAATGTTTACACTTAATGCGGCAATTGTGCTGTATGAGTTATGGATACTTGTGAAACAGTGAAATAACTGACAATGAAGTCACAATGATTTAAATCACAACTTTAAAATTTCCCTAATTGTTCTGATTACATTATATCAGTTTTTAGGCTTCAGCATGAAATAGTATAAGGTAAACTGTGAAAAGGAATGACTGAATATCAATGCACAAAACACATTAAAACAGGAAAGTGTCTGTAAAATTTAAAATCCCCCATTTTTTGTTACATGGGTGTTCCGTAGGAAAACAACAATATGTAAAATTATCGTTGTTAAACAACTTGAAGTGTAAAATTACACACAGTGTGTAGTTTAATGACAATGTTATGTATGTTTACTCATTAACTGCTTTAGAAATACAGAATTTATCTGTATATCATATTCACAACAACTGTTGCTGTATTTTTACTACAACCATATCAAATTTACATAAGATCCGCTGATTTTGTACTTTGCTTGTTCGATCTGTATTTTTTTTTACAGTGCACCTCACGTAGGCTTTATGTTTAAAGATTGTGCCCAAGTGTTTTTAATTGTTATGGTAAACATAATTGGGGGCCAAGTGCCCCAACCCCTTGTGCCCCCGGCGCTATCTCAATGTTCATAATAACTGTATGTTTTTTAAGGTAATGAGAATCCGCCATACAATTAATGGAGTAGCGCAGGAGAGGGCACGGGAGGGCATCTGCCTCCAATAATCAAATAAAAACGGGTAAATCTGTACAAAATGAAATTATACATACAGTGTGCACCCCCCCCCCCCCCCCCGAAAAGAATACAAAATAAATAACCTCGACCACGCTACGCCTCGGCGCCCATACACACTGGCGTACCCAGAGTTCCTCAGATGAAGGGTCATTGGGGGGGGGGGGGGGGGGGGGGGGAGCTAGACTCCGAAATGGGATAGACGGGGGCTGTGGCCGGGGGTCAGTCTGCATGGACTGTCCAGTGGCACTTACTGCGGGCACGCACATTGTATTTCTATTTTCCATTTTTTGTGTTTGTTTGTTTGTTAATCTTTGTCAATATATTGGTGGGGGCGTGGCGCTAGGCCTCCGCCCCCATGTTTTTCGGCATTAACTGCTGAAATTCAGTAGTTATTATGGTTCAGGATTTTGAATTTATTTACATATACCAGGGGTATAATGTCCCCATGCACCTAAACCTCCATGATGCAAAAAACATGACCTCTATCACCACATAATGCTACATTTCTTCTAATGTCATACTAAAATGTATATACTCTAGCACTTTGGTAAATCATAAAATGCAATAATGAGTAGACAACTTATATGGATTGTTTTGGGGAACAACGACGAATCCTTTCAATCTCACTAATGTTTACCAACTGCTCGAATGTCAACGCATAAAAATGAAACAGTTTTTTTTTTATCGACAATGGATGTTTCAATATGTATCATCAGTAATAACAATGAATATTACAATTATTTTCTATGAAGCACAATTGTTAGACAAAGATAATTTAAATTACCAAAAAACGAATAGAACATAAAACAACGATCAAATTGTTATGATTACGAATACTAAGATTTTAATTGTACCTTTTCTAACATTATGTAGGAAGCAAATCATTGATTGAAATACTAGAAACTCGAACAATGCGAATTTAAATTGTAAACAAAGACACGTACACGTTACATCGTCTATAATAAACATCAATACGATACAAAAAGACTATTAACTTTACATATATAATTAATTCCCGCTTCATCTTTTGTTATTGTCTTCATTCAGGTATTAACTGGGGGCTGATCGGTGGTCTTGCGGCACTGGCAGTCGTGGTTCTTGTCATCGTACTGGTGGTCGTCATCAGGTTCGTACCAGCTCTCTATCTATCTCTCTGTGTCTCTCTCAATACCGTCATAAAACAATGCACCGAATTGTTACAAACACAGTAAATTAGTCGCGGCGCTCATACACATGGCTGCTCTTGGGTTGGTATGCTCGTCAGGGAGTTGAAATGGTGCACGAGATCATTGTTGAGCATACTCTTTGTATTATTTTTTTGTTAAAGAATATCCAATTTTATGTATTGTTTGGCCAATTATTGGGGGCGCGTGCCCCTCGTACCCCACTGACACTCCGTAGCTACGCCAATGATCGGAAAAGGAACACAATACATGGGGATACTTGATATGTCATGGTGCGATAACCCCTTTGGCAGCTCATACAGGAAGCTATACTGGGATGAAGTGTCGTGTGCATACGAAGGTGCCATGGTGTATAATTTCCTCGTATTGACCCCTCGGGATATTTTTTTACAAGCAAACAAAAATAAAAGGGTCTCCATCATTGATAAGCTGGAATAGAATACGATGTGCACCTCATAACTCACGTTAGCTTAAAGGGGTAGTACAGTTTTGGTAAGGCTGAACTTTAGTAACCAAACCTGGACAGTAACATTATAAAGTAATATTTATAACTCCACCATGCTCGAAAGGTATACAAAATTACAAACGACTAAGTAAAAAGCCCGTTATCACTAAAAAAGAGCCATTAAAACACAAGTGGGCGCTTTCTAAAAAGGCATTGGTTTCAACCATTTTTCATACAAAATTATGCATGTGATGTTTTATTGAAATAATGATTAAATAGAGAGATCATCAACAACTATTTAAAAAACACTTTTGAAAATCTTTGAAAAAGTGCAAGCATTTTTTTATTTTTTGAAAAATCGTCTAATTATTTGGGCCCCAAATAATTATAAGATCAGAAATATTTATTGATATTTCGGCCGTTTCTGGGTCGATTTTGACCAAATAAAGTTTATTCTGCCATTAAAATTGCATGTTCTCTCAAATTCGACACTCAGTTTTTCATTACCTCACAAAAAAAATTGTGATGTGCAGCGCCCTCTCTACCAAAACTAAACTACCCCTTTAACACATTGCGATATTGATTTCGTCTATATAACATAACAAAGTGATATTTACCCAGAAAGTCAAAAGGTTTGATTATGGTCTATACATATTCTCAATGTATCGTGTCACAAACAAGTTTGGTGAAACCGGCTAAGTACTCTGCATGATGTTCATTTCAGAGATGAAACGCCCTCATGCGTTTACGACTCCGTTGCTTTAATATATTGTTATTATTCATCCCCTTGAACTATTCTGTTCTTAGTAATCGTTCATATTCATTCTGCCTGTTTGGACAGATTGAATAAATACATTTGCAGTAGGCTAATGGCTTCTATTTGCTTTTGTACTAAAACAAACGTTGCACAACTTGATGATTTTGATGAATTTAGGAAGTATCGCAAAAGATGGTGACAAATTTTAATCATTATTAATTTGTTGAATTAATTTTGAAACAAAGCGAAATATCGCCCTCTGTTGACATCACATTACTACATTCATCGTCATTTCAATGATCCTTTATTTAGTTTATTTATTATTTAGTACAGTATGTGAACATGTGTACAACACGAAATACTATGCAGGGTTTGCAGTCGGCAGACTAATTAAACGGTCGTAACGGTCGTGTACTATTTCGAACTATAAAAATCGATGTATGCCACTGGTATGTATTTTCAAGTTCTTACCTTTATATACTCCGCAAAAAAAGAAACTGGACACTATAAGACAAAATGTTTTATATTCATTTACGATAAAATATATGATATTGTATATCAAATTAAAGATAAAATTACCCTCCCTAATATTTGCATAAAATCGAAATGAAATCATTCATGCATGACTTGTCACGGTTAATTAACCACAGCAAGGTCTGTTTTCAAAAATTGAACATCCACTCAACCATATAAATGTTGATAAGCATAATCTAAAACGCTATATTCATGACATTGCATATTTTTTCATTATAAATGTGACCTTTTCTATCTTCATCTCAATAAAAAGTATAAATGAAGACGAATTGTGAACGTTAAAGGTTTTGTTTTCATCCGAATTTAACAAAATGAGCAATTCCATGGCAAAGGTGTATTACTCGAAACCACAGTTTGTGCCCTTATTTCAGCATGAACAATGGTATAAATTATTTTCAAGAATTCTACCGTAGTCTAAAGATCTTCAAACCTGATGTCACCCTTGGTCAAACAGTTGGGCTGTCTTTAACATTTAATTTCTTTAGGTAACTATAAAATTGCAGGGGACACATGAAACAGACAAGCTTCATGCCTCAAAAACAGACCAGTATGTTGATGCTCTCATAGCCTGGCCCTGTTTTATTGGAAAATGTGTATTTCCAGAGTTTGTTCATAACAATAAAGTTAAATAATGTCTTAATTTACTTGCCCCGGATATCTTGTTTTAAGTGAAACGCTTACTTTCATTTCAGTCGAATGGTGTGGTCCTCCATTGTTTTTGCTATTTTTGAAAACAGACCTTGCTATTGTTAAATTGACCATGACATTTCATGCATGAACGATTACACCTTTAATTTATACCCTGCATGTAGAGGACTAAATTTCCTTTAATTTGATATATGATAATGTACACTTTATCATACATAAATATGAAATATTTAAACTTATACAAGTGTCCAGTTTCTTTTTTTGCGGAGTATATATATGAGCTATTAAATTACAATAACTTCAGAATTTTACGAAAACTATCTTGCAGCTTTTGAATTTTGTTTGGTTAGCACCCGGGGGGGGGGGGGGGGGTGGGGGCACTCAACTATATTGCTGTACACACGCGCGACCAAAAAAACGCGTAAAAAGGGTACTTTTTGCCGATCATGGCGCGTCACGCGCGTGACGCGTTTAGGGTGTCAAAAAGGCCAAAATCAGAAAAAGGGTATGTTTGTGGAGTTAAACAAATACGCGTTTAGGGTATCTTTTTCTCCAAACTTGTTCAATTGACGTAGACCTTGTTTAGGGGTATGTTTTAGGGGTTATACTTGTTTAGGGGGCAAAATTGTCAAAAAAGCACGCGAAAATACTTGAATAGGGTATAAATTTGACCAATGGATAAAACTTGTTTACGGTGGGTTTGAAAAACCTGTGGTCGCGCGTGTGTACAGCAATATATACTCCGCAAAAAAAGAAACTGGACACTTGTATAAGTCGAAATATGTTATATTAATGTACAATAAAGTGTACATTATCACATATCAAATTAAAGGAAATTTAGTCCTCTACATTCAGGTTTTAAATTAAAGGTGTAATCGTTCATGCATGAAATGCCATGGTCAATTAACAATAGCAAGGTCTGTTTTCAAAAATAGCAAAAACAATGGAGGACCACACCATTCGACTGAAATGATAGTAAGCGTTTCACTTAAAAACAAGATATGCGGGGCAAGTAAATGATGACATTATTTAACTTTATTGTTATGAACAAACTCTGAAAAAACAAAATTGTCAATAAAACAGGGCCAGGTTATGAGAGCTTCATCATACTGGTCTGTATTAGAGGCATAAAGCTTGTCTGTTTCATGTGTCCCCTGCAATTTTAACTATAGTTACCGAGAGAAATGTCATGTTAAAGACTGCCCAACTGTTTGACCAAAGGTGACATCAGGTTTTGAAGATCTATGGACTACGGTAGAATTCTTGAGAAGAATTTATATAATTGTCATGCTGAAATAAGGGCACAAACTGTGGTTTCGACTAATAAACATTTGCCATGGAATTACCCATTTTGTTACTTTTTGATGAAAATAAAATCTATAACGTTCACAATTTGTCTTCATGTATACTTTTTATTGAGATGAAGATAGAAAAGGTCACATTTGTAATGAAACATTATGCCATGTTATGAATATAGCGTTTTAGATAATGCTTATCAACATTTATATGGTTGAGTGGATGTTCCATTTTTGCTATTTTTGAAAACAGACCTTGCTGTGGTTAATTGACCGTGACAAGTCATGCATGAATGATTTCATCTGGATGTTATGCCAATATTGAAGAGGGTTATTTTATCTTTAATTTGATATACAATATTATATATTTTATTGTACATGAATATGAAATATTTGGTCTTATACAAGTGTCCAGTTTCTTTTTTTGCGGAGTATAGTTGAGTGGCCCCCCCGGGGGTTAGCAAAAAGCGGACAATACCTTTAACAAATAAATGCTAAATTTCATTACACTGCAGGTGTATATTTATCAAGTGCCGACGTCGACGACAGGCCGGTGACAGTACGAAGGACGACACGAGGCCGTTAAGTCGTGACCGCTCCTCATCGCCCGATCACGATGTGGGAATAGGTTCAATTTGCATCAAGACAAAGACGTCTTCCGCCAACCATGTCAACATGTTCGAGATGGTGGACGAAGGAAAAACATCTATTCCCCATGACAACGGGAACGTACACGATTTTTCTGTTGAAGGTACAGAATGTTAATCTTGACTGTATCATTTCGAGAAACACCATAGACACCTCCAGATAAGCATAAGTTATATACCCCATCAACTTTAGAGCGGTAGCAATAGTTATGTATATTTTGAAAATTATAATCATGCATTATTAATTGCCGATATATAAACCCAATTGTAATATTCTACACAGTTTGGCAAAACACTTTTATTTCTGGAACTGGTAATGTGATTTTTATTGAATTAGTAAGAACGATTTGAATCTCACCCCTTAACCCCCTCCATTCAATAACAAACAAAATAACAATTTATCTTAATTTACATTATTATTTTATCTAATGAATGTACATATCCTATCCTTCATTTTAAGCACTACAAACAAATATGACGTCGATGACGACGACGATGACGACGACAACGACACCTGCAAGGCAAGGTGATAACAGAAATGAGAGCGAGAATGATGGTGGCTTGGATGATCCAGAGTACATTAACACAGGCTCTGTCCCAAATCAGTCCATAGTTCCGACGCAACCAAAAATGCCACCACTGCCAATGCCCGCCAAACCAGCCGTTGCCATGGAAATCGCCATTGACTCATCGCAGGAACGGTTGTACTATAATACATTTCCGGGTCAAACGCCAACCAATCAGCCCTTGGCTGCGAATTTGAACGAATCACAAGAAGAGTACTACACTAATCCGTACGAAAATAACAACCATGATGATAACGACGGGCCTCAAAGCTCCACCGATGACGAGTACACATACGTCGACTGTGGTGTAAAAGCACGCGGTGTCGAGGAACCCCGGCGTCCAGACGTCGGCGACAACGGTGATGGTTCCGACGATGATGGCGAATATGAAATGCCACCTGACGCGACTGGAGAGGCGTTGGGTCGCAAACCGACCCAAAATCACTACCAGAATAATCCTAAAATGAACAAATATAAGGGGAATGAACGAAAGTAGTGTTACTAGTCCGTCGCAGGTCGCCATGTTGAACTAGACTTATTTGAGTGCGTCGCACACACTCTTGTTGAGCCAAATGTCTTTGGTAAGACGCGCCGTGCGCGAGGCTTTTGCAAGATGGCGCCGCGCATGTAATGATTTACAAATCCGAACAAATGCAGGGATAATATTCGAAAGTAGTGTTACTAGACTGCGGGTCGCCATTTTGAACTAGACTAATGTATACGCGCATCGCACAACACCGAGCCAATGTGTAGCACGCGCCGTGCGCAAGGCGTTTGCCAGATGACACCGCTCATATAAACACTCGCAAACATGTTTTTTGGGGGGGATATCAAGAACTAGAATAGAGTGTATGTCTAGTGCTACATTAATTGAAATATGTTAATGTGATGAGCGAGCTACTAACATAGGACGCAGAGTGCTATCTGTGATATATACACTGCAGAAATATGTTTGTATTACTATTGTATTACTATTACTATTTTATAATAGATATAATTGTTATTGTTATCATTACTAGTATTTATAATTTATATTCACATAATATTATGTCTAATGGTTATAGTATAGGTTTTCCCGCTCAATTTTACACTTTTTTTCAAACGAATTAATTAAGGGTTATTCAAATTCAGGCATTACCGCGTAATCGTTGGTATCGGTCTTCCAAATTCCCAATAAGTGCAAGCGAATTCATGCATACGCATAAGCTTTCGTGAATAGACACAGAAGTTCATGTATGGGCATTCGAATTCGCGAATGTGCAGCCAACTGTCAACTGTCCTTTCGCGAATTCGAATGACCATTGATGAAAAGGTATGCTCTTTATGCAAATTCACTGCTCCTACGTGATTTTGAACGACTATTTACGAATTCGAATGCTGCTTTGACACGGCGATCGCAAATCGCGCGAATTCGTTTGCTCCTAATATCGATTGGATTGACACAATCGCAAAATTAAGCGGGAAAACCTACATTTACAAGATTGGGTTATTGGTCATCATTTTGATTCGCATAGTGTCTTTGTAATGAATTCAGTGATTTCTGAAGACAGTTCATATTTAAATTCAAACTTTGTTTTCGCAAACATTTCAGGTATACTTTTGAAGAAACTATCTCAATTTTATATTAATATTTTGCATTTCTTTTCGAAAAAGCATAAATATACATTGTTGCAGTAGCTTGAAAGGTAAAAGTTTTTTAATTGTTTGGCTGTATATATTATATGTATAAATTATGATGTATCTCTTTAGTCGAAGGAAATATGTTATGACATTAAGTCACGTTATAACTACATGGCTACAGCAATGTTTTTTGAAAATGTTTATTATTATACGATCAGGATCGTAATATTTTCTGAAAAAATCCATAGTCATCTCTATATAATAGTGTTCTCATTACACGTGCTAACTATCAAGTATCAAGACAGTAAAGGTATGGCTACTAATTGCGCTCGGATTATGAATGTGTAAATATTGTAATGGTGGTGTGTGCTGACAACGATTTTATTGTACATACATATCGGTATTCTGAAACGGATTTGTTACAAATTATTTCAGTGACATAGAGACAGTACGTTTTAACTCAAAACCCTTTCAGCATTTTACATACTATATACATTAAAGTGATCCAAGTAAAGTGTCTAACTCCACGAAAATTACTTGGAGCTTCCTTCGTTTCTCTTCTGCCGTGTTGTTTAGCTTATGATAAGAGAAGAATAAAATAGGGTTAGATTTTGTCAAACGTCCCTTTAGTATGAAGATAATTATCATTGAAAATCATCATCTCAAAAGCGTTGCCCAACGCTTTTGGTAAAAAGTACAATTGCCGTAGCTGAACACGTCCGGCCGGCGCGCCACGCGATCGATGTACCCGACTGTTGAGCCGAGCG
Organism: Echinarachnius parma; assembly: GCA_037951105.1. Classification (NCBI taxonomy): domain Eukaryota; kingdom Metazoa; phylum Echinodermata; class Echinoidea; order Clypeasteroida; family Echinarachniidae; genus Echinarachnius; species Echinarachnius parma. The sequence goes on from JBAMJV010007117.1 coordinate 68,422, forward strand.
CGCGCAAATTCTGTACCGTCTGTATACACGGGTGCGGATATCGTCAAACGGACGATTATTACTGCGACAAATCTATGGCAGGCCATCAGTATTCGGTGGTAAAATAAGAACGCAATATTCGTTTTTTCACTAGGTAAACAGTGGTCGTTTTCTTTCAAACTTTCACAAATCTTTCAATTGTATTTTACAATGATATTGATATAGGATTGAAGTCTCAAAAGTCATTTTGTGCAATATCTGATCACTTTAAAGTGATACCTGTAAAGTGTCAGATATTGCACACAATTTGAGACTTCAATCCTATATCAATATCATTGTAAAATACAATTGAAAGATTTGTGAAAGTTTGAAAGAAAACGAACACTGTTTACCTAGTGAAAAAAACGAATATTGAGTTCATATTTTATCACCGAATACTGATGGTCTGCCATACATTTGTCGCAGTAATGAATGATCCGTTTGAGATATTCGCACCCGTGTATGTTTACACACGTAGTACAGAATTCATGGAATTTGCATTCGCTCGGCTCAAAGTTCAATCTCCGGAATGTTCTCACGAGTCCTGCATGCGGACGTTCTCAGCTAGGACAATTGTACTTTTTATCAAAAGTGTTAATCAACGTGATTGAAATAAAAGATTTAAATGATAATTATCTTCATACTAAAGGGACATTTGAAAAAATCAAACCCTATTTTATTCTTCTTTTACCATAAGCTAAACAACACGGTAGAAGAGAAACGAGGAAGCTCCAAGTAATTTTCGTGGATTTGGACACTTTACAGATATGACTTTAATTATTCTTACTACCTATCACTACTATTGTCAAAGTTAGAAAATTTGCGTTTATCAACTGTATATTCTTTTGACATGATTTTGAATTTGCTTATTTATGTATTTTGTTTTTGTAAAAGATGCACTTTGTCCATTGTTATGTTTTTAAATGTACTTTTATCATGTACAATTCGGCTATGCCGCGAATCATGATTTTTTAAATAAACTACTCTATCTATCTATCTATCTATCTATCTATCTATTCGTGTTATTGTTTACACGCATGTATTAAAGGGGACCACCAGGCAAAGGACAACACATTATTATATGTTTTGGTACCGTTTTGTGATATCAAATAGATACCCAACATTGTGCAAAGGGTTGTGTAATTCATAAACAAAGCAATTAATTTCCGCCACTTACGGAACCACTGCTATTTCCTGGTTCCATACGGGCCAAGCATTTGCGAGTGCGCCAATGCTTTTCACGCGTACGTCAATAGAATCCCGGATGATTCGTTCGCTCTGCACAGAGCGTTATGGCTCTGCACACATATAGTCTTCGCAATTCAGACCGCATGAATGCATGGTTGAGAATGGTGATGCGTTTTTCAATAATATATTTTTTTCTGAAAACATATTTTTGTGAACTTGTTGAAGGAATGGTATACTAAAGACGTTACCTTTCTATGATAAGAATATCATTTTTGGGTGGTGGTACCCTTTAAAGAGCGTTATACATACCATATTTTCCATAGGCAGGGTTATCTGCATTATGTACGCACATATATATATATACATGTATATGATGATGATGATGATAATGATGATGATGATGATGGTGATGATGGTAATAATGGTGATTATGGTGATGATGATGATGGTGACGATGGTGATGATGATGATTATGATGATTGTGATGATCCACAGCACTTGAATGGCTCTATTAAACTATTTCAAACTAACGGCCCCCACTTGATACTTGATGAGATAATCCCTTGATGTAGCTGCAAAGCTATACTGGGATGATGTGCTGGTGTGTCGTTAGGAGGTGCCATAATACAATTTTCACTTTGCATTTATATACAATAAAGATGCAAGGGTAAAAAAACAAGTGTAGTGACGTGGGAGCCCACGGGAGGCTGCATTACTCTAATGGTGGGTTATGCAGCCGTTTGAAAGGTAGTCAATCCTGTTGTATTGACGACCGGCCCAGGTAAATGGTTCCAGACTCGTATGGTCTGTGGAAAAAAGGAGAACTTGTACGAGTCAATAGTAGAGTCAGGTTGTGATCATGTCTTTAAAAATAGTTGGCTTGGCGGACTTCTGGTGGGAAAGGCACGTGGACTAGCTGATGATGGATCTTGTAAAAGAGCGTGCAAGGAGTCGCCTGATGTGTAGTCTCCACGTGCTTGAAATGAAAGGTTTTGTCGCCCTTTGTATGTGTGTATGTATGTATGTATGTATGTATGTATGTATGTATGTATGTATGTATGTATGTATGCATGTAAGTGTGTGTGTGTGTGTGTGTGTGTGTGTGTGTGTGTGTGTGTGTGTGTGTGTGCGTGTGTGTGTGCGTGTGTGTGTGTGTGTGTGTGTGTCTCTGTGTGTGTGTGTGTGCGTGTGTGCGTGTGTGTGTGTGTGTGTGTGTGTGTGTGTGTGTATGTGTTGTTTTTTTTTTGGGGGGGGGGGGGGGGGGGGGGAGTAGGGCGGTAGGGTGGTAGGGGCAGGGGCGTATTAGGGAAGGGGATATGTTTTTAAAGTTATCTGTAAAATATTTCCTTTTCCTCCACCTTTCATAATTGGTAAATGAGACTTGTAAATTTGATTGATTGTATTAAAGAATGCATTGTTTATTGTGTTTGGTTAAGATTTATGACATTTATGATATTTGTATATGCAATTTAATTATTCATTTTTTAAATTTATGAATGTATCTTTTTTTTCTTTTTTTTTTCTTCTTTTTTGTGCATTGATACTATGTGATACTTTGTAGTATTCTCACCAGTGTAGAAGTCTTGTTAACTTGCATTAACAAGAGGAAGAGGAAAACGGAAAAAAACATCAGTGCTTGGGCGGGGATGGGGTCTCTCTTAGGTTTAAGGGGGGGGGGGGTGGGGTGGGGGGGGGGGGGGAGGGTAAAAGAGACCTGATGTCTTAGTTCTTTGTATCTTTTGTCATAACCTCCATTATGTTTATTTCATGGTTATGTGAATTCAATATACACTATATTTGTATTTGTATTTTTGTTTTCTTCAATGTAAGAATCATTTCTACTTTATTTTTCATTAAACTGTAATTGTTGTATTCCTTATCTATAAATATGATGATAACATTGGACATGTTTTATTCAATTGTAAATGTTATATGCTTATAATTTGGAGGAATAAAATTCAATTTAAAAAACATGTATATATGTATGTATGTGTGTATGTGTGTGTGTACGTATGTATGTGTGTATGTATGTATGTATATGTTCATATTTATGTATGTAATTTGTATGCATGTGTGTGTATTGTTAAACATGCATGTATGTTGAAGAAAAAAATGTAGGGTTCATTATTATGTTTACGTGTATGTAATTTTATGTGCTTGACTGTAAACTGGTAACTGTAGCGGATAGTCGGATGACGTGTGTTCGTGAATAGCAAGGTATGCATGCATTAAAGGACGTACAGAATACAACGTACGTTGACACTTATTCCATAGTTGATGACTTGAAACATAGGTATGCCGAAGAAAAATCCATGAAAATAAACACAGTAGTGATTTAAGACTAGTTTCCTGATGCCAAATCTTACTAGCAGCCAATTTACGCCCCACCCACATTTAGCGTCCGGAATAAGCAGCGTGATCGACGTGTGATTTACAATTCATTTGCTTACGTCATGACGCGTCATCTACAGAATTTAGTTCATTAGTCCGGTCTTTAGATGACGTCACATTTTGGCGATTTAAAAGGGGCGTTCCCAGGACAATAAGATATTTACTAATTACCCCAAAATTGATTTAATTTCATGAGAAATGAATGCTAAATTCTTTTTCTTCGGGAAAAATTACTTATAGAGAGCCGAATTGTGAAAATTAGGCCATCTAGACGCTGTAGTTCCTTTAATTGCTGCTGTGCAATATGGGTATACAGCCTGGGTGTGCAAGAAGGCGTGTGCGTCAAAGCGTCCCACTTTTTTTTTTCTTGCGTTCGTCATTTTATTCGTTCTTTGTGAATAACAAGTTTATCAAAATTATCACAATATGCCTTGGCGTCGATTTCTTCTCATGGTTGGGGGGGATGATCAGGGGGTTTGACCCAATGACGATGCGGAGCATCGTCCACGAGCCGCGTAGCGGCGAGGCGATTTTTTTTGGCTATTTTGCTAAGAGGGGGGGTTTGACCCAATGACGATGCGGAGCATCGTCCACGAGCCGCGTACCGGCGAGGCGATTTTTTTTGTGGCTATTTTGCTAAGGGGGGGGGGGGGGGTTGACCCAATGACGATGCCGAGCATCATCCACGAGCCGCGTAGCGGCGAGGCGATTTTTGGGGGGCTATTTTGCTAAGGGGGGGGGGGGGGGGGTTTGACCCAATGACGATACGGATACTGTGTGGGTCTGGACACAATGATGGCGTTTTTCTATGCACATCACACTTTCACTTGGTAGCCCAAGGGGGGGGGGGGGGGGGTTAAACCCATGATGGCGTTTGTCTATGTACATCACATTTTCACTTTGCAGCCCAAGGGGGGGATTAACCCCCCCCCCCCCCCCCCGTAGATCCGCGCCTGGGGGGTGGGTGTGGGAGGGGGGTGTCCCCCTCCCACGGTAGGAAGCTTTTGCATTTTGGGGCTTGAAATTGTGCAATCTGGAGCATACCTAAGGCATCAATTTCACGTTTTATAAACTTGTTTCTGAGTTACCGTGTTATAGATAAACACAATTAATGAAATCAAGTTTGCAGAAAACCAAAGGGCGGATCGCACTTCTTTTGCTTATGGAGGAATGAGTAAGGACTTTCTAACATAAGACATACGATAGTAGCCTCTTCCACAATTACATGCGGCAGTATATATATATATTTTTTTTTTTTTACCCTCCCAAATATTGGGGGGATGATAGTACAGGCCATCCCCCCCCCCCACCTCAAATATTGGGGGGGATATATCCCCCCCCCCCATCCCCCCCGTGATCGACGCCCCTGCCTTTGTTGGTGTTACAGGCTAACCCAGCGAAGGCCTTATCCATTTTTACTGACACGAAAGGGAATACAATGTCATATGACAATTGCATACGCTTCGTAAGCTTATGGAACGATTACAGAGAATGTATTCATCATTTAATCTTCTTTACTATTATGTTTTTTTAGAAAATAGAATAATCAAACAATGATGGGGAAATCTGATTGCATTTTGTTTTTTTGGCAGGCAGCCCATGTATGAAGGTCGAACACCCGGAAATACTCGATGTTTTTTTTGTCATTATCATACAAAGAAAAAGAAAAAAAGTATACATAATTACTGATTATGTTTATCATTGTCGATGTTTTTTTGTAAAAACCACGGACACATCATCGACACGCACCCACACGAAAGTTAAAGGGGTAGTTTAGTTTTGATAGAGAGGGCGCTGCACATCACAATTTTGTTGTGAGGTAATGAAAAACTGAGTGTCGAATTTGAGAGAACATGCAATTTTAATGGCAGAACAAACTTTATTTGGTCAAAATCGACCCAGAAACGGCTGAAATATCAATAAATATATCTGATCTTATAATTATTTGGGGCCCAAATAATTAGATGATTTAAAAATTTTTTTTTTAAATGCTTGCACTTTAAAAAAAAAATTCAAACGCGTTTTTTAAATAGTTGTTGATGATCTCTCTATTTAATCATTATTTCAATAAAACATCACATGCATAATTTTTTAATGTAAAATGATGGATACCAATGCCTTTTCAGAATGCGCCTTCTTGTGTTTTAATGGCTCTTTTTTAATGATAACGGGCTTTTTACTTAGTCGTTTGTAATTTTGTATACCTTTTGAGCATGGTGGAGTTATAACTAGTAGTTTATAATGTTACTGTCCAGGTTTGGTTACTAAAGTTCAGCCTTACCAAAACTGTACTACCCCTTTAACATTGCATTGGTAAAAGAGATACTTTTTGGTTTCGAGGGCCCTTTGATAAATAATTTGTTGTGAGGTAATACAAAACTTAGTGTACAATTTGATGAAGTACAAAATTGTAAAGACAGAATCAACTTTGTTTGATCAAAATCGGGTCAGAAAGAGCTGAAATATTCATGAACATAATGCATATTGGGGGCCAACTTTTCTTCTATAATTCAAACAATAACTAGAAATCCCACACATTTTGAAAAGAATGCCCAAAATGGTTTTGAAACTGTTTTGGGTGACCTATATTATAATGTATTATAACTGTAATAAATCGCTCTATAAAATTAGAAATTATTATGTTGATATTATTTTAATCGAAGGTCATATTCACATTTTTAAAATAGACAAATTGTTGAAACTTGAGGCAGAGCCATACATGCCTCCGGTGTCTGGGAGCGCCCTCCTGTGTTAACGGCTGCCTTTCGAATGAAAACAGCCCTGTAACTTAACGGTTTTATATATTTTACTGAGCATCACCGAACTATAACTGTTACGTTTTAATGATATCTACAAGTTGTCATTGAACTAAAATTATGTTTGACCAAAACTGAAATATCCCTTTAATTCGGTGAAAAAATAAAGATTATCGGGTAATTCCCAAATTGCTCCCAATGTTGACATCATTATTATTTATTAAAAAAATAATATTTCCGTGTAATTAAACATGAATCGGCAGATAGTCGTTCAAGGTTTAACACCCACTCGATCACGCCACGAAATCAATGAAGGTGGTAGGCGATTGTTCGGGCAAACAGCACCTCATACTCGGGGGCAACCGCTGCCCTCCATCTTTGGGCGGAATTGCATTCGGGCAATATCATGTAGGCAAACTCGTGTTATATTCGGGCAAAGTAATGTTGTATTTTGGCAAACTCATGCGATCGTATTTGCGCGAAAAGTTATACCATTTTCAGGCAGCTATTAAAAAGTGATTCTTGTTAAATATTATGTTTTGCTTTGGCTTGTCTGGGTGAAAATTGATTTAGAATCAAAGTATTTGGGCAATAGACCCAAGCCCCCGGACAAATGTAGCTGTACACGCAATCATGTGAATAACAGTTTATTATACTAGTGGCCCATCGCCTCTCCGCGACTTATACATTGTAAATATATGTATTTTTCTTGTTTAAAATTAAATAAAATTGAAACTTGACCCTTGACGTCGTGCGTGCGCGCATTTAGGTTCCTGTATACAGTATGTCAGCCTTTTCGATGAGCGTATTATCGCATGAATAAGCGTCACTCACAGTGCGTTCAAAGATATGCGTGTATGACTTGTTAATAGAGTGGTGAAGTGTGATGTCATAAATGATGTCATAAACATTTTTTTTAGAATTTTCAAATTTGGACTTCATTTTCAGAAAGAGCATAGCAAATAATGTCCAAATACTGAAAATCAAAGGAATAGGTTACGTATTGGGTGAGATATGCCCATCCGAACGATCAGTGTTATAGTGCACTGGTTCATAAATTAATGAACCAGTGCACTGTAACACTGATTGCCCATTGAAGTAAAATTCATTCGGATGGGCATATCTCAGCCAATACGTAACCTATTCTTTTGATTTTCGGTATTTAGACATTGTTATTGATGCTCTTACTGAAAATGGAGTTCAAATTTTAACAATTCGAAAAAAGTGTTTTTATGACGTCATGGCTTCTGTACACTATAACGAACAGATTTCCTGTGATCGGGATTTAAAGCGTACGGGCACATCTTTGCCGTGTTTTACCTGTCAAGCAAAAAAAAAAAAAAAGTTCTCACCACTTATTTAGTTTCCAGGAAATAATATACTTTATATTTTATGTGATTTTGCCCGAATATATATGACATTGCTTTGGCCCGAATTTGACATGCTTTTGCCAGAATATGATATGAGTTTCCCCAAATAGAACATGATTTTGCCCCAAATTGGGGTGCATTTTGCCCTACTAACATCGTTTACAAAACTCTCGGGGGCTGCAGCCCCATAGCACACACCCCACGCCTAGTACGCCAGACTGTAGACGATTGTATTAGACCAAAATGTGCTTCATGGTAGCCATGGTAGCTATTCGTACTTCTTTATCCACTTTCAAAATTATATCGTGGGGTAATTGTACACTTTTATTTGAATATAATTACTGTTACCTTACTATTCAAATTGATTCTTCTGTATTCGTTGTAGGCTTGCATTTTTGTGCAGAAGTAAGACACACACACATTCAAATCAAATAAAATCAAAATGATATAGACCGAAATTAGTGCGGGCCAAACAACTACCATAAAGCTACCATCATGACCATAAATTTAAGCGCCAAACTATAAAGCTCCATAAAGCGGAAACACAATGACTGTAGATATTCCATACAAACATGAACAACTCGTGACTCAGTTACCTTTTTGTGTGTGTCATATAATTATTCAATTCGCCTCTTTTCCTCTCTATACAATATTAAGTTATATGAACGTTATGGATAACAAAACATATAAATATGGAAGTTCACTCGCGAATCCGGTTTATGCTAGTTTCAGTTTGAGGAAATAGAACTATCCCTTTATACACAGAAGCGAGGAATTATAATCTAATTCTTTTTTTCTTCCAAAAATGGTATTTGAGACTTCAATCATATAACAATTTTATTGTAATATTCTTCCGAATGATGAAAAATAATTTCGAAGAAGAGGGTGCTCTGTTCATCTAGTGACAAATCGACAATTGATGTCAGGTTTGATCAATTATGGCAATTCATTTTTACCCGACAACTACAAGCGTTCCGGAACGTACTTTGATTTAATCAGAATATTTCTATAATTAGGGAGACATTTGAAAAATCAAGACCAAATCAAAACCCATCAAAACTCATTATTCTGTTACTACAAGCCAAACAACAATGTATAACCAAGAGAAACGTGAAAGCTCCTAGTGATTTTGGTTGAATTTAACCCTTACCCTACCCCAGAGAATGTTTTGCATGTAATATATCACACTGTTAAAGGGATCTAGTAACTTTGTTGACATGTGCAAAAAGTGATGAAGGGTTGATGCAATGTATATTGTTGTTATCTCATATGTCCACAGGGTATTGTGTGAACATTTCAAGTCAAATGGACATTGCATGGCCAAGTAATGAGCGAAAATGCAAAGTGATATTCACTGACTCACTGCACTCAATTTGTACACGGTAAGAAAAACTCCGGGGAGTTTTTCTTATCTGAATACTTCAATCGTACATATCTTTGTAACGAAAGGGAAATTTGAAAAACCGAAACCGGTCCCATGATTTTATTGTTAATACGAATACAACAAGGTATGATGGAACCGCTAGCATTAACATTTTATTTTGAGGATTTGGACAATGTTGCTAAGTCCCTTTAATGCTATAATTGACTTGGTGGATATGGCTAGCGGATAGGAGTGTTTTCTAGGTTGACATGGTTGAGCGGAAATTCAATGTCAGTATATTCCTTTTCACCAATACGATGGCACGGCAGGAAACTTATTTAGTTGTTTTGGTCATAATAATAGTTTACAGTTTACTTGGCTGTGACAGTGCATGCCATGCATGCTGGTGTAAATGTATAGTTCATAACATCCATTCTTCTCACTACGGTATTTTATTTTGTGCAAACCACTACCAAAATGGACTGCGTTCGTTCGGAATACTAAACGTGTTTGTTTTGGCTTTGTGTCAGGAATTTCGATGATCGTATTCAATTATTGAATATATTGTATTACACGTAGTTCTGGAATGACGTTTTATTTATTACTTCAAGGATGCGTCACGGACCTACTAGTTCATGGTTTGGTACACAGTCATATTGTCCCGTTTTGATGTGATTATAACTGTCATAATTGGTACATGCGCTTACAAGTGCACGAATGATCCGTTTTCCTATATTATCTGTACTCTCACGACTTTGGATAACTTCCTTGGGCTTCACTGTTTTCTCAACATCTTGGACATAATGACACACCTCATCGCAGCTTCATCGTATGAGTAATCGTACACATTCATGTTCCGGGTCCAAACGTTAATCTGCTTGTAAATCTACTGGTAGCTGATCAATGGAAATAATTTTGCTACGTTCCAATCTCGTGGGTTGTTGCTTGTTTGTTTTATATTTTACATCTGTTTCGCCGTTGATATATCGATGGGTTTGCCCATGCAGTTCATATAGGATTAAAGAAAACAAGTCAAACTGCGTGATGATTTCTAATTTTCGTCTCTCTTCAGTCGAGATATCACAGCGTTTTTGATTTGTCAAAACCGCTTTGGACCACGTTTACAGGCGGAAATAATCTGAACAAACAACAACAACAACATCAACAACTGTATTCGAGCATCGATATAAAAATACTGGATATAGCAACAGCGCCCTCATCATTAAGCCAGCGACAGTGTGAAAAAGTACTCCAAAAGTACTCCAAATACAAAGACCATGTTCGCTCGAGTGAATCGATTTACGGAAGTATTCGAGCAGTATCTTCATAATCACACATCACAACCAACTTGAAAAGTGATTCCTCTGGGTATAGTTCGTCTAATACATGTATTCGCAGAAAATAGTGTTGGTTAATGTATTGTACCTTTTATAGGTTGCTGTGCTTGAACATTGGAAAAAGGAGAGTTATTATGCTTTAATTTGTCCAATCATTATCGGCAAACAAGTTTTAAGATGGGATATTTCAACCTCTCTCGGCTTGTGGTGGTTGTTGGAGTTGTGTTATGTCTGGGCGCCCACGGCTGTGCATTAACTACTGAGGGTAAGTTCGCATTGATTAACTTTTTTTTATCATTTAGCAACAGCACCCATAATGGTTCAAATTTGCATTATTTAGGCTGCAAAATGCTGCTGCAATAGCACCTTTAGGTTGCGTTTTTTTTCCCCCCACAAAGTAGGGCAGGTGTGTACCCTATTGCATGCACAAATGTACCCTAGGGTGCCATTACCTCAATGCGGGGTGCATAATTGTACCCCTAAGGTTGTCCCTATTGAAGCAGCGTTTTAAACGACCGTAATTGAAATATACAATATCAATCATAGTGTCAATATCATTGTTTGATGTTTCTGAATAGTGTGTGCAAGATTCATAGAAAAGAGCGTCGTTGAACTACCGTAAACGTATAGATGTTGACTGTGTTACTTTATGGGCGCCCACATACGGCCATAATCATCAAGTATAATGACTATTTCAAAAGCCCATTCCAAAAGATCCCCATGTGTGTCTTATGAATATTCCTGATAAATGATTATGCAAAGTGACATAAAGGGTGTGTCAGTGGGTAGTTCGGGACATTTTGAGGCATGGATCGCGTCGTTGTAAAGTGTAAAATACAATTTGGACTCTCCACTACAAGGTATTAAAATGACCAATTAATTCACTTGGACAAATGATAATTCAGTGAAGCACATACTCTATTTAAATTCATTCAGAAACATGGCCAATACCTTTTCTTGATCATACAACTCCTGCAATATGGACTTCATTGATTCTCTCCCCTTTATTCGTCATGCATGGCATTTCAGCTGTAATATCAGGGAACTGTCCCAGTCTGAACGCACCCCAGGATGGAACCATTAACAGTAGCAGTATCAGTTACGGGAGCGTCGTCGCATTCGCCTGCAACTATGGGTTTAGTGTGAACGGGAACAATTCACTGGAGTGCCTCTACTCTGCTAACCTCTACTTCTACTGGAGCGGTGCCGTGCCAACGTGTACAATTGGTAAGTCAATCATGGTGTTGTCACGTATCACCGGATAGTGTAAACGGATGCCCGACGGATATAATATTTGCGAAATCAAATTATCCGGTGGTTATAGTCGCCTCAATAGCTACATGCAGAAAACATTCAGCCGGATAGAACAACGTACATCACTTGACAAGGAACGCATTCGCCGAAAAATAAACGCATACGAACGGAGACGAACGGATTGAAAAATGTTCTCTCCGTCGGGCGTCCGTTACCCGCTATCCGGCGATATGTGCCACGATTTTTACTGGTACTGATCGACGTCTACACCAAACTCTACAGAGTCGGGGTCAGAATGGGGAAGATATTCAAAAAGAAAACCAGCACCCACAATATATCGTTTTGATATAGAACTAGTAATTATTTGTAGGTATCCATTCTATATAATATGGATGCACACGTTTCATGGGTCTACAGAACCAGACTGTATTATATTATGATAGGAACAGTATTAACATTGTCCAATTCCTCACAACTTACTTGGAACTCTAGCGGTTCTCTCATACCTTGTTGCATGTACTCGTATTCACAATATAAGCATGCATAGGACAGGTTTCGGTTTTTCGAATTTCCCTTTCGTTAATAAGATATTTATATACCTATGTTGGTTCCCTTTAATTTCCAGACTAAAATTCTACTCATGAATTGTCTGTCAAATCTTTTTAAAAACTTTAACTAGGATCGTATGAAAGTGAAACCAGTAAAGTGTCTAACTCCACGAAAATTACTTGGAGCTTCCACCATTCCACCGCTTCTACCGTGTTGTTTGGATTATGTTTTGAGAAGAATAAAATAGGGTTAGATTTTTTTAAATGCCCTTTTAGTATGATGATATCTATCATTGATAATCATTCAGCTCAAGAGCGTTAATGAACGGTCATAAACCTCGTACACGTTATACAGTAATTCGTTGTAAAAGCTGACGCAAATTTTCGTGTTTTTTTTAACCACGAAAGCAGTGTTCTTTTTCAATGAAACTTTCACACATCATTCGGACATGTCTTACAATGATTTTGGTGTAGGATTGAAGACTCAAATGGGGGCAATATCTGACACTTTACAGGTGTAATGTATTGCTGTGGAATAAAAGAAAATCGAACATTATAAAATATTAATAATGGTGGCTACTTATAAAGCGCACGTTCCGTCTTTCGACGCTCGCGGCGCATCACTATTATTACCCCGGTCATCGGATACATAATATACTGCACTCAATCCAGCACACAAAGTGCACATTATCCACTCCCTGGAAATTAGTGAAATTAGTTAACAAATACATATTGATATGTGTTTACGAAACTACAGTGGACTGCGTCATGTTCTGTTTATTTTGAAAATTTTAATAAAACTAAAATAATGTAATAGTTATCAACACGCATAATGATGATAACACTAATTTCTCTATTTTAATTTCTTCTTTTTTCTCTCTTTTATTTCTTCATGTGGTATAACGCATTGTCGTCACAGCTGCGTTCAACGGTAAGTTGAATTTAATATTTTCATCCATCAACCAATGGACCATCTGAAGTGAACTAAACTATTAAAATGAAACGGGCCGTTAATGGGCCGTAAACAATTATAATGACACATATCTTGATATGCGCCCGTAATCTGCATCGACTACGGTATCATTACGATTGTGAGATAATTATGATAAGAATGTTCTCATCATCATAATAACATCATAATTATATCACACTCGAAATTATATTCGATCCAATTATTAAACAAAAATCAAGCTACATGATTGTATGGTTAATTGATAAATTGAACGACCATTAACGCATGCACTTGATAAATGAAAAAGCAAATATAACACAAAATGATTACAACATTTGCAACCTTTAACCCATCAGTGCCTGAGGCCCACATATTTGTGGTTTGGTAGTCCTACACTTAAGCAAGAAGAAGACTAGTTATGTAAAGTGTACTATTTGTAGAGCCCTATTTTGTTACTCTACCTGCTTTAGTTATTTTTTAAGGATTTTTTATTATTGCGTAAATCACTATAATTTAGAAAAATCCTTAAATTGGCAACACATTGTGATATTTTAAAAATAGATATTGGCGTTCAAATTGGCAACTTTGCGGCAAAGTCACTTTATATTTGTCTCAAATGGTCAATACTTAATATTTTCCACCTATTTTTATGTCATTGATCGGTCAACAAAATTTAGGAGTTGCCAATTTGTAGAGGAAAACAATGATCAATTTTGCCTTAAAATAGCTCTCGTCCTTGATGGGAGATAGTGTTCCCCTTTTGCAGGCATCGTCCCGCTTTGTAAAACGATCCATACACAAGAGAGAAACTATGATGATATTACAATTTGCGTTGATGATGTTATGACGAACTTATGAAGTTCACTGCATGTATACAATTTCGAATGGCGAAAGACAAACAATCCCTTTGTAGTTTAACTTTATTTTTACTGCTCATTTTCTTTCTATTCTGATGCTATACATCTGTACATGAATTAATTTAATTGTTTTACCACGTTTACCATGAAAAGTCATATCACCCTTATACATCAAAAATCTGATTGAATCATTTTAATTGTTCTTCACCAAAATAAATTTAATATATGGTTGTGAACATCAATTACAAGTACGAAATACACTTTAAAGGGTAGTTTAGTTTTGGTAGAGAGGGCGCTGCACATCACACATTTTTGTGAGGTAATGAAAAACTGAGTGTCGAATTTAAGAGAACATACAATTTTAATGGCAGAATAAACTTTATTTGGTCAAAATCGGTCCAGAAACGGCTGAAATATCAATAAATATATCTGATCTTATAATTATTTGGGGCCCAAATAATTAAATGATTATACAAAATTTAAAAAATGCTTACACTTTTTCAAAAATTTTCAAAAGCGTTTTTTAAATAATTGTTGATGATCTCTCTATTTAATCATTATTTCAATAAAACATCACATGCATACAATTGTATATAAAATGATTGAAACCAATGGCTTTTTAGAGAGCGCCCTATTGTGTTTTAATGGCTCTTTTTGAATGATAACAGGCTTTGTACTGGAGTTATAACTATTAGTTTACAATGTTACTGTCCAGGTTTGGTTAATAAAGTTCAGCCTTACCAAAACTGAACTACCCCTTTAAAGGGTTTAGAGATGCTAGACGTGTTAAACGTTGATTATTTCGAGCTCTAAAAATCAACATAGAATCCACTAAAATAAATGTTCAAGTCCTAATCTTCTCATAACAGCTCTTGAATGGCATTTTCTGTCTTTTAAGGCCATTTTGTTCCTGCAACTGCTGAATTTCTGCTTGCTAAATGTGGGCAGTATCTGAGAAGAAGAACTTTAGCATACTATGCATGCATTAACTAAAACTAGCCTTTACATTTGCTGGACATGTATTAAACTTGTATTCATTGATACTTTATATCATTTGTACAGGGTATCATCTAACTGCAAAATAAATTGGTCAATATACATTAACACTGACTGGATGACATTTCACCATGTGTACATGAACGTTGAATTTTCTCAAATAATTTGTTTTAAAGGCGAGGTTATATTAAGAGCACATTAATTTGTGTACTAAGAATAAAAAATAGAGGCATTAAAGAACCGCAATACATGCAAGAGAATTCGATCGATTCAGTCAAAGTTAACATGCATTTATTTATTGATTCCTCTCATATAGGGTGGATTGCTATTTCAGCATGGCTGATTTTCAAAGTAGTCCAGAAACATTTAAAACATCTCCTCAATTTATCAGTTTATTTATCATACATTTGTATCCATTCCACAGTGAACCTATCGATTGGTCTTTGTGCGGTAGCTGTCTGCATAATCATCTTCTCCATCATCGGTGTCATTATTTGGTATGTATCATCAAGATAATATTAAAGGACAACCATGACACCCAAGCAAACTGTTGCTTTCGTAGACTCAGAATAGGAGGAATAATCTCTCAAAGTTAGAGCATAATCGGGCACGAAACAAGAAAACTATGACTCTTTGAAGATGCTCATTTATTGGGTGACTCTATTTTGGCAACGCACTCTGCTGATAAGCTTGTGGACGACTCCCCATAGTTTTGAACACAATCGTTTCTGTTTTTGTGTAGTGTACAACAAATATTAGGAATTCAAACGAAGGGTAAACATATATTTTGAGAAAATTGAAACAAATTGACATTTTGTGCACAAAACGTATAACTTTGCCAAACGCGTTGCCAATTTGAGTCACTTGTAGAAATAAATGGCTATTTCCAAAGAACAATAGTTTTCGTATTTCTTGACCGATCGTGCTCAAACTTTTTGAGACTATTCATCTATATGTACTGTTTTATAGTGCAAACAACGATTTGTCCGGATTTCATTGTCCTTCAAACCCATTAACCATGTTAACTATTTTATGTTGATATGTGTTTCACGACTTCGATACACTACCCATGGGACAATAATATTATAAATTGTGAGGATAGCCTGTCAGATATAACCCAGAGATGATTTTGATTCGATACCCGAAATTCTGTTTGTTACTTGTAAACAACTGTCATTACCCGTATGCACCGCTGTAGGATGTTCTGAAAATGTCCAGCCTAAGTGAGCAAAACATTACAGGTAAAGTAAACATATACTTTTGAAAGATTAAAATGTGCTTGTGTTTTTAGATTTCTCATCGACGCTCCTGTCATGCCTTTCTTTTCATACCAAACAGTGCAATTCGGAGGAAAAAGGAGCCCGAAACTACAACCTCCATGACAGCAGACGCTCCTTTCTCACCATCACCCGTAACCATGATCCTGCCGCAGGATCTGCAGCAATTCCAGCAGCCAGTTCCAGTCCAACTCGGCGGCAACATCCCCTCAACTACCATCACAACAAACGTCCACTTCAGAAATGAAAATATATCCCGGACTGTTGCGCTACCTCCTCCCAATGCGAATGAAAGTCAAACAAATTTAGCTATAAGTGGGACCACGGCGACAGTGGTTTCCGAAGGTGCGCGGCGTCGCTCCTCTAGAAACCCTGTTCCAGACGGAAGGCACGTTGTTCCAGATGATGGCATTGTGATAGGACCAGAGGCTGGTGCAAATACAGGAACCGCGATAGACAATGATCCGAGCCAGATTTATTCCACTGAAGAGATCAATCAGTGTTTCGTGAGGGATGCTGAAGAAGAAAGCGACGATGAGGATGACCAGGACGACGAGTACGAAGTATTTGGCGACGATTATCTAGTCCCACTGGGAAAGACTGGACAATCAGGTCCAAAAGACAACGGAACTGGATCCGGAAACGCAGCTGCAGGTCCAAGAGATGTAGATTACCTCGAAGTTCTGCCCGATGAAGGCACATGCATAGCTCTTTCTAGCCAATACTCACCAGGTCAGGATAGTGGAGCACAAGACGCGGGTGACGAATACACTTACATCGTCAACATTGACACACGCGCTCTCCTGGCGGAGCCGACCGAGATTGCTTCGCCTCCCATCTACGAGTATGCAGATCCCCCACCCTTTCCCGCTTCAGCATCAGGTGTAACCAACCCAAACGCTAAGAGCTCCGACAAATCCCAGCCTGGCGGGTCGGGCGAGAGGGTGATCCCAGAGCCACCCACTCTCAATTTCGGTTCGGGATCTAGCCGACTTGCCCAGGACGATCATGACGATGGCGGGTACGTCAACCAAGGGATGATCGGGAAAGGGCGATCACGCGCAGATGTGATGTAATACTTGTATAATATTCATGTAAAACAAAAAGTCCTTCCCGTGCAAATTTTGGCACATAAGGCGGTGCCTATCTCCGATTCATTAGCCCTAGGCCACACGTCTACTATATGTAGCGAAAGCTACAGAAGGGGGCCAGTCCTCGATCTGGTAACTCGTGTGATTAACTTTCCCTTCTTCATTCTATAAATGCCGAGCGCCTGGCTAGAAGGCAGAAGGTACCATTTTTAAACTCTTTGGTATGACCCGGTCTGGATTCGAACCCGGGACCTCCCGTGTATGCTCGGTCATAAAATTCATGACCGTGTAATAACTCGATGACATGTTTATTGTATAATACTAAGAGAGCTAGCTGTATTAAAGGGCAATGAAACCCAAGCAAAATGTTGCTTTCATAGTCTTGAGGAGATTAAGATGAATAA
Organism: Echinarachnius parma; assembly: GCA_037951105.1. Lineage (NCBI taxonomy): Eukaryota > Metazoa > Echinodermata > Echinoidea > Clypeasteroida > Echinarachniidae > Echinarachnius > Echinarachnius parma. The sequence goes on from JBAMJV010007117.1 coordinate 86,224, forward strand.
TCCCTGAAAGTTAGAGCATAATCGGGCAAGAAACAAGAAAACTACGGCTCTTTGAAGATGTCCATTTATTCCGATGGGGAACTCAAATAGGCAACGCACTCTGATGTGGACTCTGTGTGGACAACTTCCCATATGTTTTGTACACAAAAGTGCCCATTGTTTAAAGTTTTCTTCATAGTCACATTTTTTCATTTCCCCAACTCATGATATGTTATGTATAAAAGCATTCTACAAATCATATGTTGAACTCGAACGAAGGGTAAACATAAATTTTGAGAAAATTGAACAAAATTGAAATTTTGAGTACAAAATGTATGGGGAGTTGTCCACAACTTTGCCATAGTGCGTTGCCAATTTGAGTCACTCAAAGAAATACATGGTTCTTTCCAAAGAGCCATAGTTTTCTTATTTTTTGACCGAATGTGCTCAAATTTTCAGGGACTATTCATTATATTTAGTGTCTTATAGTGCATACAACAACTCGTCTGGATTTCATTGTCCTGGACAATGCAACACATGCTAGCTGTTGCTTTCGTAGTCTTTACCACGGGTCAGAATTCTCATCATAGGCACAACATTATATAGTCCAGAATCAAAAATTATAGAAACACCGAGTAACCGGTTAAACTGTTTCACACCTGTGGACTTTCGCTAACCCATTGACGGTTGTCATTTGCCACTGGAGAAATCTTCAATCTTCAATTCAATTTAATTTTATTGGTCCAAGATCTAAAATGTAATTGTTTCTTGTCCTAATCCTTTCAAACCCTATAATTTTGTTTATGCATCAGACAAACGGCCGCTAATTGGCATTCTAGTCAGAGGATAATCAGCCCCCAGTTACACAATCTCAGGACTACTCCTGGTTGATACAGGACACACAATATTAGTGGTGACCGGTTATACTGTGACGGGATCGGGGAATTTCAAAATAATTCGTGTCTCGCCCACCAAGGTGGGAGAAGGGACACTTGGCAATCCAAATAGCGCACGTCCGTCTCTCCGTCCTTCAATCTGTCCACCAACAATTAAGTTTACTTGCAAGCTCCTTTATTGCGAATAAGCTTTCAACCTTCATCCATTTATATTCAAACTTGGTCAATATATGCATTAGGGGACTTCACGCGTTACAACGGTCAAAGGTCACTATAGCCCAGGTCAGAGGTCATCTGAGGTCAAATACTTGTAAGCTGCTTTATTGCTAACAACTGTGTAACCCTTCATCCATTTGGCATCAAACTTGGTCAATAGATGCATTAGGGGGGCTTCATAATTGAGTAATGTCAAAGGTCACTAGACAGGGAAAGAGGTCACAATATCATATTAAAGGGATAGTACGGTTTTGATCAAATTGAATTTTAGTAACCAAAACCTGCATCATAACATTACAAACTAATAGTTATAACTCTACCATGATCAAAAGGTATACAAAATAACGAACGACTAATAAAAAGTCTGTTATCATTAAAAAAAATTGCGCTGTTAAAACACAAGAGGGCGTTTGTGATGTTTTTATATTGAAATAATGATTATATAGAGAGATCATCAACAACTATTCTAAACCTCTTTTGTAAAATGTTTTAAAAAGTTGAAGCATTTTATTTTGTTTTTCTTAAATCATCGAAAAAACCTAAAATTGTATGCTCTTTCGGATTCGACACTCAGTTTTTCTTTACCTCACAACAAATATTTCTTGAAGCGCCCTCTATATACCAAAACTAGACAACCCCTTTAAACATGTTAAAGGTCAACTAAAATTAGGGTCTAATATGAAAACAGAAGCAAAATTGATATAGGATGGCCGCGCAGGCGAGACATAATGCGGCTATACCCATGTATTGCATAATTATGTACACAATAATGTTTAGGTTACGTACAGTCATGCATTTATCAAACGTCTTATAAATATTTAGAGGGATGTTTTTAATCCTCTTTTTTCCAAATTGAACTATAAGAATCCACTTCAAACAATTGTTCTGTGTTTTTTTTTAGTCAATTAATGCAACTTTCATAATATGACTTGTACTTCACTTTCCATTGTGATGTTATTTCACTTGTATGATCTTATTATGTGTATGAACTTGTATGCTTTTTGTATTTTGTGGTTTTAAGTTTTTGAAATAACATGTTTTAAATAAAAAGAAAAAAATGAAAATTACCTATACAAGTCTTTCCACACTTACATTATTGTATGCAATATGACAATGAAATGCATCGATTCTGTTTATGTAGGTATTGTGACTAGAGTCGACCATGGCACTCAGAGGCTAACTGTTGTAGAAAAGGGAAAATCATGAATTGTTTGATTGCCTTATAATACACATTTATAACATGTATGTTTATGTTACTTTTTAAGAAATTATTTTATCAAACGTTATTCAACTGTATTGATATGGATGTTTTTAAGTGTGATATAAATATAAAGAACATAATGAGTATTGCAAATGATACAAATAACAATTATATGTAATGTGTGTTTATAAGATGTACCGTAATGAAATTATGAAAAGGTTAAATAGATGATGTTTTTTTGTTGTTTTATTGACCACCCTGTACGTGTAAATACAACGTTCTATACATCCTTATAAATATACGTTTATCGGTTATCGAAATATATTTTGAAGACAAAAAATATGTTGTAGGACAACGGTTATGTATATGTACATATTTTGACATGAAATGTGAAATGAATAAAACATTTATTTTATACAATCTGAATATATTGTGTAACGTACTTTCTCACTGCAACGCAACAACTGATTGTACGCAATGTACGTAATGGTCCGAATTCTCACTAGTGGCATATTAATTAAACATGTTTAATTTGAAATAGTCAAAGGACATAAGCTACTTTACCTGTCTTAACCATTTTGCACCTGTGTTGAATTTAATTAAGATTTCCTAGTAACTTTTCATAATCAATGGAAAAGAAATGAAAACGATAAAATGATAATAGAGTCGTTATCAAGGGCGTCGATTTCTTCTCGCCATTGGCATGATTGGGGGATGATACGTCATTTTGACCATCTCTGGCATGTCTGGCGAGGGAGCGAAGCGACAACCGTTTTTTATGACTGATGGGGGGGGGGGGGGGATAGGGGGCCCCAAAAGCTTTGAATTTAGCTGTTTAGAAATTGGAAGATTATTAAGAGCACATTGCAAGCATCATGTTATGAGGAGGGCTATGTCAAAGTATGGACGAACTTTAGCCTGATAGATACATAGATTGCAATCATCCTGATGGAACCCTGAATAGAATAAGTCAAGGGATACCCACATTGGGAAGCTTAATGGGGGTCCAGGGGGCGGAGCCCCCGGAAGCTTTGGGATGTGTAATATCCAGATATAAAGATAAAGATGTCTATATATTAATAGGAAATACAGTTAACTATTGAATAGTTAGCTCAATTTTAGTGAGCGAAGCACCGACGCACAGTGGGCCAGAATCGCCTGAAAGTGTGCCAAGAGAGAAGACTTGAATAAAACTATTCAATGAGTACAGGGCCGGGACTGGATGAAATAACCTTAATGGGGGTTCCAGGGGGCGGAGCCCCCGGAAGATTTTGGATCTGGGCAGTTTAGCACTACCAAAAGTGGTACTATAGTAACAACTTTCACATTATGAATGAGAGGGTGCAATGCTCCTTTATTTCAATGTAATTATATATTTTGAACCCCAAATATTCGGGGGGGGGGGGGGAGGGGGATAATAATACAGGCCATTCCCCCACCTGAAATATTGGGGGGGGGGGGGGGATATATCCCCCATCCCCCCTCCCCCCCCCCCCCCCCCCCCCCGTGATCAACGCCAAACTCGTTATTCATAAAACGATCGCAGGGTTGCTTTTCATAAAATGATAACAGGGTCGCTATTCAAAACAATTTACCTTACTTTTGTATGGATAGCGACTCTTTTATACGGTTATGAAGAGCGATCCCTTTACTTTTTAAGTAGCGACCTTCCTTATCTTGTATGAATATCGACCCCTTCATATATGGTTATGAATATCGACCAATTTTCCATTTAAAATAGTGGCCCTATGTTTTAATAATTAATAGCGACCCTTATGACAACATGATCATTACGCATAGCGAGTGGAGCCCCTTACTACATATTGCCGATCGGACTGCGTATTTTGTAAATAATTCATGTTTGTTTTGGCTCTGCGTCAGGATTGTTTCGATGATTGCAAATAACTTTACTTAACAACTGAGACATGTCACACCATATATATTGCCATATCGTACGATAAATCATAAATATTTAAGTTCCGGGTCCATAATTGATCTTCTTGTAGATTTATATAAAGCTGATGAGAAGTCGCTTCTCTCCGATCTCGTGAGCATTATTAATTGGTTTTACCAGTGTGTGTCATGCTGGATAAAATTGTTTGACTTCGAATATAAATATCGTCATCATCACAATATTCGCAGTTATTAATTCAACACAAGTGCACCTTTTTGGATCGAGGTGGCAGTGTTCGAAGATGTCGTCATAATTGCGAAAGTTTTGGGCGACGGACAAATTAATCATCAGTATAGTTATTTGAAAACAAAATACAGTAGTTTGACAGACTAAACTGTGGGATACGACTTCTTTGCGATCAATTTCGCCTGCGACTACGGATAATTCTCCTTGAGCGCGAGTACCAGCCCAGCGCCGACTTGAATACGTAAGTTTACGTTTATATTTTCTTGAATATTTGCAGTTTTACAAGGACCTGATTATTAATACTTATAATCGATATGTAATCTCTTTATGAAGAAACTAAGTAGTTTCTAGGAAGTATATATCGGGCATTCAAGGCAAATTGTAAATATATTTACAATTCAATGACAATTTATTTGTTTATTTAATACATTGTGAAGGGTCTTACGGAACAAATATCGCGTTTTGTCCTCTTTAATCTTATGAAGTAAGCTTTGATCCTACTCAGGTAAATTATTAAATAACGGTGAATGTTCCCTGTGTAGTCTTGAATGTATAGGCAAGCTCAGCACAGCGTTCCATTAGAATCATGTAAATTAAACCTCCCAATATAATATGTCAAGCATGAAGTGAATATCCCACATAATTATACTTCGTATACCATTATATACACATGCTGAAAATGCAGGCTCATGCAACCTGGAACTATATCTCATATCCCTAAGTTTTGAAAAAAGTGGCTTCGATTATAATAATATTCAATAATAATTAGAATGTATTAGCTCGCATAGCCATCTTTTCAGCTAAATAAACATAATTAAAGTGGTATTTATAGCTGCTTACTCATACCTCAGTTCCACAAAGTATATGGGGTTGTATACTATGTTTACAGCGGAGTACCAGAACATGCTGCACTGGAAAATATATTTTAATTTATCTGTTTAAAGAGCAAACACAGGGAAACTAACACGTCTTATTCCGGACACTGTGACACATTCAATGGCATAATTCGAAGTTATAGTATTATCAATTTGAACGCCTACACAATAATTGCTACACTCATTTCACTTGTATATGCAAGTAACAGTCTAATGACATAACAGCTGTTAAAGTTTTCGACTGACAACTCTAACTCAATATAGTGCACACTAAATCCACAAGTTGAGGTTACAAGCTACCGTCCAAATTTCACAAATGACGTGTTAGTGATGAAGACAAGTGTTACTCGATGGTATTAAGGGTCAGCAGAAAGCCTATATAACGTGGTTGAAATGCGCATCATAGGATCAGTTCAATGACAGCATAAAACTCTTTTATTTCAATATTATTGTTTATAAGGTATCCTTCATTTCCCCCCTTTAGTACTTCATTTGGAATTAGGGACTGACGTAAGAGCAATGCCTGACGGTAAGTACTAATAACAATAATGGTATTTTATTCAAGAAACTGTCACATTCACATCTACAAGTTGGATTGCAGTGTAATTTGCAACGATATTTAAAAACATCAAAATAACTTTAAAGAACTCACGAGGCATAAAGAAACGTTAATATACATGTAAATTATATACATGAATAGTATAACGAACTAGCCGTGAATACTAACGAACGACGGTAAACGATATTGTTGTTAAATACATAAATTAAGTGGTATCAAAATTCAATAGGCATCATGTTTCAACCTGTATTTCCTAATACAAATTTGATATTTTGAGATGAAATTTAAAGTCATTATGATTGATACAACATTATTACTAGGCAAGCTAGAAAAAAAAATACATGAACTAGCTGCAACCCATTTCCATAAGTTTTTATTGATAAACCAACTAGGATTACCAACGTTACACATACTATAATTGATAACATTTTCTCTAACGTGTTAGACAATAAGTTTTTACAACTTGCAATGATCCTGTAATTTGTTTCTTCAAATTATCTCTTATCTCAAAGTATCTCAATAACAAAGAGAATAGTTAAAACACCAAAGCTGTTTCATTCTGCTGTCATAATAACAGGAAAAACAGTCATGAAAGCACCATTGGCGACGCGATTTGATTCGGTCGATTCAGACAAAGCTACTAGATTCCTTTATGAACCGAAAATATTCCATTATTCCTCATTATAATTCTATTTACACCTGCAGTGACCTTGTCGATCGGTCTTTGTGCCGGAGCTGGCTGCTTAGTCTTCATATCCATTGTTGCTGTCATTATTTGGTATGTATATCATATCATATAAACGGGATCTACTTTGTTGACATAATATTAGGCATTTAGCTACGCTATTCATAGTAAACTATATCATAGCGCTTACAATATTATTACCCCGGTCAACGGATACACACTGCAATCAATCCTGCACATTAAGTGCACATTTTCCACTCCCTGGGGAGTATTCCAGCAAGTCGCCTATTAGGCGCGCACAGTGCTAAGGAAACACGTTCCCATCCTTCCGGGTACCCATTTATACACCTGGGTCGAGAGCAGCAATAGTGGATAAATTGTCTTGCCGAAGGACAAACGCGGTGGGCTGGGTTCGAACCCGGGATCTCACAATTGGAAAGTGCGCGCTCTACCAATGTTGCCACACCACATGTGAAAAACTGACGAAGGGTTGATAAATGTGTACGTTTGTGATCTGATATGTCCACTGAGTGATATGTGGTGATTACACGGTAGATGAGTGTCATAATGACTGGGTAATGAGCGAAAATGCAAAGTGGTATTTGCTTATATGATCATAAATCGAAAATAAAGAGAAATTTGGAAAATCGAAAAGCATGTTTATATTGGTAATACAATTACAATGACGTTTCTGAGAACCGCTAGAGTTCTACACAACCAAGTTGTGTAAATGATGTCAATGTTATTACTAGATCCATTTAATCCTATTACAGGTGTTATATGTTGAAAATAATTATTCAATAGATACATTATCAAAAACAATTTTGAAACCATTTTGGTAGATTTTCAAAATTGTGTAGCATTTTGTAATTATTGAAAAAAGTGTGGATTGATTAAGTTTATTGTGGACAGGTACGCCTATAACCATTATGCCTGGTGACATTTCATTTGGCTGGCCACCCCACATGCCAATTACCTCTGGAACTTTCATTTAGACGAAGACCCACAGGATAATTCCTCAGCGAAACTTAAAGGGACATAATAACATTGTCCAAATCCTCAAAATCCAAAAGTTCTTGCGGTTCCCTCATACCTTGTTGTATTGGTATTAACAATAAGAGCATGAGACAGGTTTCGATTTTTCAAATTTCCCTATCGTTAAAAAGATATTTACGATTGAAGTGTTCATATGTTAAATTATCCACTGGACCGCGAAAACCGTGTACAAAGTGAGTGCAATGAAATAGTGAATATCACTTTTTTCTCATTTCTCGGCTATATATAACGTCCATAACGAACATTTAGAAATGTTCACACAGCACCCATGGACATATCAGATAACAACAATATACATGTATCAACCACTCATCACCTTTTGCACATGTCAACAAAGTTACTAGATCCATTTAATGTTGTGTTCCAAATGGTTCGTATACTAAGTTTAGGTCTATATTGGTTTTTATAATATGGCATACTATTGTAAATGACACGTTTATTCATATGCCTTATTCTAATAGTAAACATCTAAACTGTAGGAATATTAATGTGATATTGTTATTTGGACATTTCAAAAATCATAAACAGTGATATTCTTAGCAAATGGGGGCTCGATAACATACAATATACGGTATTTTGCTAATACATGTGCATGAAATATCTAATTAAAACACAGCAAGTACAGCTTGCATTTTTGTTTACATTGATTAATATATTTTTTATATACCAAACAGTGCTATATCGAGGAAAAAGGAGCCCGCTAATACAACTACCGGGACAGCAGGCGCGTCTTTCTCAGCATCTTCAACCGGAACCGTGAACCTCCTGCCGCAGCCTATGCAGCAGATTCGTCAGCCAACCGCGGCTGCAGTCTCACACGGCACCATCCCTATTAACGTAACGACAGCTCACACAAGAAATGAAAGCATGCTCACTGTTGCGCTTCCTTTGGAAAACCCAAACGAAAGGCAAACAAATGTTGCTATTAGTGGGACTACGGCGAGCGTAGTTTCCGAAGATGCGCGGCGTCGCTCCTCCCCTAGACACCCAGTTCCAGTGAGCAGGCCCACTGGTCCTGATGATGGCCGTGCCATACGACAAGAGGCTAGCGCGAATTCAGGGACCGATGTAGTCAGTGATCCCAGCCAGATTTATTACTCTGGAGTTATCAATCGATCTTTCGTGAGGGACGCCGAAGAAGAAAGCGACGACGAGGATGAACAGGGCGACGGGTACTTAATCCCATCAGGACCAGAGGGACAACCTGGTCCACCAATTAGGCCTAGCAGCAGAACCGATTCCAGGAACGCCACGGCTGGTATGTCATATGACAGTGGCTACATCGAAGTTATCTGCGACGATGCAGATTATCTCGAAGTTCTGCCTGATGAATTCACACATATACAGCAGGTGGGCGATATGATGGGCCCGCGCAATCACCACGGCGAGGAAAACAGCCAACGTTTGAGAGGCCAAGTTCCTTCTTGCCGAAACGCTCCAAGTCGGGATACTGGAGCGCAAAACGCGGACCACGAATACACTTACATCGACAAATTGGACATGCGCGCTCTCCTCGATGATCCCTTGAATTTGCGCGCTCGCCTCGAAGAACCGACCAATATAGATTTGCCTCCCAACTACGACTATGCAGATCCCCCACCGTTACCATGTTTACCCGCTACATCATCAGGTGTAGCCAATCTAAACTCTAACAGCGCGGATAAATACCAGTCTCGCGGGTCGGGCGAGAGGGTGATCCCAGCGCCACCCACTCTTGGTCACAATTTGGGTGCAGAATCTAATCGGCGCTTATGCACAAACGAGATTGAATTCTGCTAATATACCTTCGATGCAATAATTTGCAATACATCAATGACATGCTCCATATAAGCTCCATTTATTGACCTATAACACTGGATAATAAGATGTTGTTACCCAGGGGGATAGCAGACATGGGGTCTTGCATAAAGAGTTGCAATCGATTGTAAAGTTTCAATTAGATGTTGTTACCCAGGGGGTAGCAGACATGGGGTCTTGCATAAAGAGTTGCAATCGATTGTAAAGTTTCAATTACATCCAAATAGCAGTATTGCGAAAGTTAGCGAAAATATCTTGGCCAAATAACAGTTTTTGCAAAATATGCTTTGTTACCAACCTTATGAAACAATATATTATTACTTATTTGTTAATGAAAAGATTTGGACAAAATAAGCGTTGAAATGTAATATTTGTAGCAATGAAATGTTCGAAACAAAAAATATATGCACAAATTAAATTAGAGTGCATTATTCGCTGCGTGGCTCCGCATGCGAACGCGCGTATAGACTTGGCCCGCGGCGTAGACGGGCCAAACTGGCGGTGAATTTAGGCCCACTGTCAGCGGCATGTATTTACGTTTCAACTGATATTTCTGCATTTAACAATTCGAAGGTTCGGATTTTTCCACACAAGCCCTTTTTAATACTATTTCAAATACTGACCAATGCGTTTTGCCAATAAAGATACGTTCGGTAACTTTCCCGATACTGTTGACTGTAATGCAGGCTTTGACAATTGATCATCATTATACTTCGTATACTTTATAATATAATGTTTGTGTCAACCAACTCGCAAGAACCCAGACAACCAATTAGTGGTTCTTGAGATATGTTTACTATATATCATCTTAATCCCCGTCTGCAATGAAGCATTATAAATTATTCAGCGTGGTAAAAATAGAGTGTATAAACAATACGTATATACTTATTATGTACATGAATGAATAACTTTATTACCAATAATAGATAACAAGGTAACAATCATTATATAAGAATTGTAAAAAAAAATAAAAGTTGTTAAAAGGGCCCTACAAAAATAGCAGCTAGTGTTACAAATATATAAATGCAGTTTGGTACTTGTTTTAATAGCATATTTATAGTAATGGGACTATGTAGAGTCCACCATGCATGGCGCGAAGGGGATTAGTCGTCATATTAGACAAATTATGAAAGAATCATTAAACAACATTTTGACAACATTAATAACACATTGTATACTTTGTATTTTTTGTTGTAATTAACCATTTACAATTTTGTATTCAAAGGGTACCACCACCCTAAAATAATATTCGTATAAAAAAGGTAACATTTTAGTAGTCCATTCCCCCAAAAAGTTAAGAAAAATATATTTCCTGAAAAATGATACAATTGGATAACACATCACCATACTGCTTGTGTTTATGGGTCTGCATATGAAGACTACTTTTTCCGCATCATTTGATGATTCTATCGTCTCCAAAACGCATGAATTCAATTGGCGCACTCCCAGACGTTTAGCGCATATGGAACCACGAGGTCATAATGGTTCCGTAAGTGGTGGTAATTCATTAATCGCATTGCTTATGAATTACACAACCCTAAGCAACGTGTTTAGTATTTGAAATCACACACAGCGGTACCAAAATATATAACTATGTGCTGTTCATTGCCTGGTGGTCCCCTTTAAAGTTACGTGTGTTCATTAATGTATCAACGGTTAGTCAACTGTATTTAAAAGGATGTATTGATAGTTATAGAAACAAGGTGAAAATTACCGACAATTTGAACGCCATTACACCTGTTTGGTTTATGTTATAATGAATGTATCAACAGTCATTCATCTTGATTGAGAATGTTCAAAGAGTGGTTTTAAATTCGCCATCTTGTACGAATACATATTATTTACACGTTTTTAAATGTATCCTATGTTATTT
>JBAMJV010007117.1:102500-178193 GCA_037951105.1 Echinarachnius parma
TCAAAAACTACTCGATCAAAATTACTGTTCTTTGTATCATTTTTCTTTGTAAAAGATGCTCTATCCCGTGAACATAGTCACGATATGTCTTTATTATGGCAATTACCCCTTCCTTGGAGGGGGGGGGGGGGGTGGGGGTTGGCACCCTGTATAATTCCTCCCTTTAATGTTTGTCAAGTGAAATATTACAGTTCATGAGATTATTGTATTTTTCATATCCTTTAATTAATTAGTCAGGGGAATGTACTGATCGATATAGTCGTTCCCGATAACAAGTTCACCGCACCACCTTTGTAAACCTAACGTCCACACAGCGTAGTCAACTTGGCAGGCCGGGTAAAACAGTTGATAATTTCCCTGATGATTATGCTTTTGTGTTACCACGAATAGAACCACTACAAAATATACCGAACATTGCGTAGTATATACAACCAACATGAATATTCCACTTTCGTTAGTCGGCCAATTCTTATTAGTGTCCACACTAATTTCAAATCTGACTGGGGTGTGAACGCAAATCGTATAACTAATTTAAATATAGACACATATATACACATAGATGTAGGTTACATTAGGAAACGGAAACGTGATAACATTATGTAGCTTGCTGTTTCACACTCGACACACACGGGATCGGTTGTATATCAGGTGGCGAAGATGGTGTGGGGGGGGGGGGGGGGGGGGGGGGTTAATGGGGACATGTGCCCCAATACTTTTACACAAACACAAACACAAACACAAACACAAACACAAACGGGCAAAATGTCAAGCAAAAATCCGTACACAAAGATGTCGAACATATTTTTTGTATAATGTCAATATACGTCTGATTGTTCGGTTTGTCTGAATGGGTATCAATGACATGTCTACGCCCGTGGCCCCAATACTTTAACACAAACAATACACAACAAACGGGAAAAAATATCAAGCAAAAATCCGTACGAAAAGATGTCGAACTCATATTTTGTAAATGTGAATATATGTATCATTATTCAGTTTGTCACAAATACATTTATTGATTACCTAGGTTACTTTCAACAACCACCCAGTACTTTCAACAACGAAGCTTATTCATGATATCGCAAAACAGTAGCACTGGTGGTTGTATCGCTTTGTTTTGAAATTTTACAATAACTATATATTATTTCAATAAAATCTTCCGTGCGTCCATTGTTCACGGTCATAATGATTTGCCACCAATTCAGTTATTGGCTTCCTAAGCTGATATCAACAGCAAGTTTGCTATCGTTTTGTTTTGAATTTAACAAAATAATACTACTTAGCCAGACACAATTTTCTATAATAAGTCTCATCTTTCCCTTTTGTATGTTTGTTTTGTTCACATATTCAGATATAGGCTACTTAGGCTGCTACCAACAGCGAGCAAGTGTCATTAACTCGGTGCCCAACTCGATTAAGTTTCTGTATGCCGTCACAAACAATGACGACTGCATAGAAGCCTGTAAAGGAAGCTACGATTATGCCGGAAGTTCGGGGTCAGAGGTCAGTCAGACTACTTTTGCTAATAATACATACTGTTTATTAGTTTCTATCTGTTTCTGTTCCAAATCATTGTTTTTGATTTTTTTTTATTAAACTGCGTATGTAAATCTAGATGATTTACGGTATGATACATTTCCTGATTTGTATTTTGATCGTTTATACTTGTTTCCTCTTTAAAATTCAATAACACGTCGATAAATATTCGGGAAGAGTGCGCCACCAACCCGCTGTTAAAATCAGTCATATTTAGAACACACTTAAATCATGGTTTAAATCAAACCTGAAGTCATGCAGCATTATGTGCCAATAATTGGACATTTTGGTTTAGCTAGTTTAAAGGGGAAGTTTAGTTTTGGTAGAGAGGGCGCTGCACATCACAATTTTTTTGTGAGGTAATGAAAAACTGAGTGTCGAATTTGAGAGAACATGCAATTTTAATGGCAGAATAAACTTTATTTGGTCCAAATCGACCCACAAACGGCTGAAATATCAATAAATGTATCTGATCTTATAATTATTTGGGGCCCAAATAATTAACGGTTTTTTCAAAAAATTCAAAAAATGCTTCCACTTTCTCAAAAAATTTCGAAAGTGTTATTTAAGTAGTTGTTGATGTTCTCTCTATAAAATCAGTCTGGTAATAAAACATCACATGCATTATTGTCTATGGAAAATGGTTGAAACTGACGCCTTTAAAAAAGCGCCCTCTCGTGATCAAAATGGCTCTTTTTGAATGATAACATGCTTTTTACTTAGTCATTTTGCAAGTTTGTATACTTTTCGAGCATAGTGGAGTTATTACTATTAGTTTTGAAGGTTATTGTCCAGGTTTGGTTACTAAAGTTCAGCCTTACCAAAACTAAACTTCCCCTTTAACATTCCTGATTTCCTCATACAATTGATCTATACAACTCAACATCCGAGGAGATGGCCGACTGCGGGGTAGATCGTTGATGTTGAAAGTAGATCATTTTATTTAGACAACACTATTATCTTATTGTAATCGTATTCCATAATCATGGGGTAGGTGTCGGCCTATTGTATGTCTCCTTCGTTATAAAGATATTTATGATTAAAGCGTTTGGATTTGTATCCATCTACTGGATACTTAAAACTGTGTGCAAATTAGTAAGTGCAGCGAGTTGAGTAAGTTGACGAAGACACCTTTGCTTTTTTTGCACATTTCTCGGTCATATGACATTTATTTACAGTGGAATTTTCACATATCACTAAAGTGGACATATCAGAACTCAAAAATATACATTTCACCAATGATTCACCCCTTTTTGCACATGTCAACAAAGTTACTAGAACCCTTTAAACCCGTTCTTTGATTTAAACATGACGGCATGCATACTTATGTGCCCGGCATAATATGGACAGTTTTGTGAGTTTAATTAAAACATTACCCATATAATCGATATATTACATTGCTACTCGTCACTTGTAGGAAACCATCGATGTCAGAAAGGGTCCTGATCTAATCGGCTGTATTATAAACATGTATAGAAAATGAAACCTTACGTCGGAAATCGGGACTACAATAAAAACACCAGAAATTAATGCGATAATAAATAACATTTGCCGTGCAATCGATACCTTACAGTGCTACTGTACTTTCAAGGAGCCGACCGTCGAGCTCGACCTCGTGAGTGATCGTCGATGTCGAGAGAAGTGCGCGACGAACCCTCTGCAGGCGTGTGGCGCTAGGACCAACATCACCGGTCTCCCCTACTTTACGTGTAAGGGTTGTTGCTTGTGTCCTTTCTTTGTTATTAGCAGTAAATTTAATTCTTGTTGTGGTTGTTTTATTGTGGAAAGGTTCCTAATTAATACTTTTGACTATGATTAGATTAAAAAACAATTGAATCACATAAGAGTTGTTTATTAAAAAAATTACCTTAAAGGTGCACCTGTAAAGTGTCTAACTAAAAAAAAAACACTATGAGCTTTCACATTTCTCTTCTACCGTGTTGTTTAGGAAGAACAACAGAGGGTTAGATTTTTTCAAATGCCCCTTTAGTATGAAGATATCTATCATCGATGATCATTCAGCTCAAGAGCGTCTACAAACGGTCATAAACGTCATAAATGTCATACTGTAATTAGTTGTAAAAGCTGACGCAAATGTTTGCTTTTTTAACCAGGCTAGCAGTATTATTTTTCAATGAAACTTTCACACATCATTCAAACATATCTTACAATGATTTTGGTACAGGATTGAAGCCTCAAATGTCATGTTGGGCAATATATGACAGTTTACAGGTGCACCTTTAATCTAAACAGGACTGGCGCAGGTTCTTGTTGATTCGGCCTTTGAGAAACCTAAAGGCATTATTGGGCTAAGCAATTTATTATAATGCGAGTAAAAGTATATCATACTTTTTGTTCCTGTATCCTTTGTATGTTTTCCATCATCAAATTGTGTACTGTATAATATATCTTGTTTCTTTGTACATACTTGTTTCTTTGTGTGTATTTCCTCCAATCCAAGCCTAGTCTAATTGGCCACTCACAGCCTTTTCATTGTTCCATGTCTCCGCCTCATTTCTTAGTTGTTAACATGTGTACTTATATGTGCATATATATGTTGTTTTTGTTTGTATAATCGTCACTTTATAGCCTCTGAAGAAGATTCTGCTAGGATCGAAAATGTAGGCCCTATATTGACTCTCACTGTACATACTTGTGTTAGAATTGATGCCAATGACGTAATTATTTGCAAGTCATAATTGTTATAGTTTATATATCATTTCATGAAGTGCTTGATTTTTTTTTATCATAAAGAGGAAGGTTCTCACTTTAAAGTTGTCTCCATTTGCCTCAAAGTTTGGTTGGTAGTTTGGCCAAACAAAATCTTTCCTCCACTAAGAACTTTACAAACCTAGTATGCTGCCCTCTTGAGCTGAGAAGGACATCAATTCTGGCAAACAGAGATAATAATGCTCTTATAAAGATCGGATATTCTGTAATTGCAGGTTTTCTCCATAATGTTTGAGAGTTAATGTTCGCTATAATTTTCTCATACCGTATCTTCATACAGTTTTTCACACGGAGCGCGGTTTCTGCAACCCGGCATCACCTCCAGAAAATGGAGTCATAAATGGCGGGTCCAACCGGTACGGAAATACGGTCACATTCGGTTGTCTCCAGGATTTTGAAGTAGAAGGTACCAGCGAGATCCAGTGCGTTAGCAATGTGAATAGTTCATCTGGAGTCTCGTGGAGCGATAAAGCACCACAGTGTATCGGTAAGTGGACGTACAAGTTGCTCCATGATCATCAAATTATTTTGTCAAACATAGAAATATAGAAATATAGAAATATAGAAATATAGAAATATAGAAATATAGAAATATAGAAATATAATACCATATAGAAATAAAATACCATGAATGAAAATGAACCAAGACAACATCGCTTCCCCGGGATCTAGCAATGCGGAGGTCTTGGGTTCGAATCCCAGGGAAATACTATTATCTTTGTTTATTCTCATTTGCAAATATTACGTGTAACTTGGTTTCTAAATAAACAGTTACACTATAGTAACTTGATTGTTGATGGGAAACGTTGTATCGTGTAGTATTGCTGGTTTACGCCAAATATTCCAACATAGTTATAGGATTCTTTAATACCATGACTACTAAAGATATTATATTCCATTAATTAAAACATTATAATATTGGATGTCTGTTGCCTTTGATCATTGATTTGCTATGTTGGATCACCAATGTACACATTTATGTTATCATCAACAATAAATAGGCTCCTACCCTCTGACCGTAGTTTGAATATTTGTCAAAATATTCATCGAAGCATAGTTCCGAAAACAGCATAATGGATCTTGCAACGCTGATCTTATCCACGTCACATAAAACAACGTATTTCTTACCAACTTCCAAACCTGCCAACCCGATAATTTGGCTTAATAAGCAGAAGTTTCTTTAATAAAGATCAAGATAAAGCTTGCGTTGATTTTGTGACTAATTACTCTAATTGAAAACTGTGAAATCGATGCTTATTACATTAATTGTCTAACTATTATTATGATCTCACTTCCCTTGATTTGTGTTCATCAGGAGCGCTAGTAGCACAGACCACAGAAGAGCCGATAACAACTATCGAGATTACGTCTACTCCAAGTACAACAGGTATTCCTAGCAATAATTATGTATATGGCATGCGTGTATATATAAAGGGCGGTCCGAGCACTCGTAAATAGGCTAGTTTGTGCTCATTATACTATGTCATACTGAGCCAGTATACATGTATTTCGTCCCGTGCGAAAGGCGTACGCAAGATGGCAGCACTCGTCTGAATTACAGAATTGTACTAACTATAATTTATAAGCTTTACAAACCTGCACCAGGGACATAGGGGTTACTCCCGTATCCCTGCCTGCACCACCTATAAACTGTTCAAACAATTAATGTAGTATCTATAAATGGCTAAATGGCGTCGAACTTTAAGTGCGCTCGGTTCCTGACACACTTTGCTGCATGCATGCATGTCCCGCTAACGTACGGTACGCACCCTCCTGATTACAAAAAAAAAACAATAAACAAACATGGAACTGCCCGGTAACATTCTCGAAAACGCCCTCTGTATTCCACTACATAGTTCCTTTAAGCTCATGCACAGTGTCGTTGACAACCTTTTCCACGTTTCTGTCTATCGTAGAGTGTTCTAAGGATTGGGTTAATAGGAATCGGCGTGATTTCGCACCTAGGAAACAATAATAACAAAGACAGTTTTGAATTCATTTCCAGTAAGTACTGGTTATTTTCATATTATTTCTCGAGTCTATTTCTACATTCAACAGTATTTGTTCGTCATATACTTTAGTGAATCGTTTACTTCATCACAATATATTTCATGCACTGTTATGTGATCATGTTTAATATGCTTGTGCGTTTGACGGTGCTAAGTAGATCCAAGAAAATAATACACTTAGACGGAAATCATTGTTGAAGGTTGATTAATATACTTTCACATCTCTGTTTTGCCAACACCATGACCATTTTCACGCATGGTCAACTAATGATGTGTCATTTATCATGATATAAATGTGGATCTTTGATTTGCTTTTAAGAACGACTCCGAAGGACACAACCGACAACGGAGGATTTTTCAACGAGCCTAAACACAGGTGGGTTTTCATTTAACATGTTTAAAGGGGGCTAGTAACCTTGTTGAAATGCGTAACAAAGTGACGGAGAGCTGATAAAATGTGCATTTCTGTAATATAATACGTCCACTGCGTGATGTCGGAAAATTAAATAGTAAATAGACATCATATGACCGAGAAATTAGAGACAATGAAACGTGATATGTATTAACCCATTGCACTGACGCTGTACACAGCTGAAAGTTGACTTTCACATTCGAACACTTAAATCATAAATAATTAACTTTTTAACGAACAGGAAATTGAAATAAAACAAATTGTTCCGTGCGTGTATACTGGTAATACATATACAACGATATACATATTGTGTGAGGGCTGCGAGAGTTCTAAGTAAGTTTTGAGCATTTTGACAATGTTACTAGATCCCTTTAAGAAAACATACTTATTATACTCGGCGTATTGTACAATACTTGTTTCTTGTTTCCAATATGTATATCTCTATTTTGTATAAATTGTAATAATTCATTTGTAATATTTTGTTGGAAGCAAGATTAAAATTGAAATTGAAATTGAAATTGAATACTCTGTGTATTGTACAATAATGTATTCTTTCTATTCAATATCATCATGAGATATCATTTTATTTAAGTTCCTAGCTTGCCATGGATATAACGACTCAATGTGAATTATGTGTATTGTGTGTGGTGCACATTTGCTTACATTGGCACTCAAGGAGCATGACTCATAATTACGTATATCCTTTGTCAGGAATTGTGATTCGCAACCTACCGTTATGGTATCTATAATATTGGTATATTATAATTATGCAAGAATAATAATAATAATAATAACAATATAGTATTTATAGAGCGCCATGTAACTAGGTGCCCATATTCAGAGGCACAGTATAACCCTTGGTCTTCAGGTACAGTTCAAACCTGCACAATTATCTTGCGCAACATCTCAACTCCCAGGGGAGCATACTAGCCCATAATGCTGTACGAATGGTTCTTTGTATCCTTAAATAACTTTACATCTTGTATCATATTATTGATGTTCCGTTTTCTCTTCCAAAATGTAGAAGGCGTTATTTTGCCCACAACGTCTGGCCAAAACGCGGGCGGCGAACGATTCGGTTTAATAGGTAGGTACATTTGTAATACTAAATGCATGACTCATCTGTTAAATGTTTTACGTCGGCTTGATAACTATTGCTGGTGTTTTTTTATTCAATTTCATGGTAGTCCATAAATGAAACGAAACTACACGTTACGTAATCCATTCGAAACACGAACATGATGAATATTTATCCTACTATATAATAATAATGTTTGCTGGTTTATATAGCGCATGTTCCACCTTCCGACGCTGGTGGCGCATCACTGTTCGTCTACAAAATATTGCTTTCTTTGTTGTTTGCAGGAGGGATTTCCACTGATCATTTTCCAAATCGAAATTCCCATAGAAACCTATACGACACCCATAGGACAATCATATTGGTCTCTATATGTCTCATATGGGTTTCCTATGGGTTTCTATGGGTTTCTATGGGACCCATATACATTTCCCAGGTCGAAATTGCCATAGAATCAAAACCCATAGGAAACCCATAGGAAACCCATATTCCACTTTCCCTATTGTAACCAATAGAATAGGCCTGTGTGTTTCTATGGGCCTCCTATGGGTTTTGGTTCTATCGGAATTTCGTCCTGGGTTCGTTTTAAAAAACAAATAGACACCTACTAAAAATGCATGTTGGTACTTCTATCTATATACAGATCTTAAAAAGGTTGGAATCATTGTCGGTTTACTTTGCCTAACTCTTCTCCTCGTCGGTATTGGAACGCTTATATGCTGGTAAGTATTGATACGACATGTTTAATTTCATGTTATCTTTAATACTTTTATTTGGTCAAGAATTGATATTTGTGATAATGGTAACAAATATTACGGTAGAAATCACATTTTTATATAATGTTGGCTCGAATTCTCATGAGCTGCGTCTGGCAGTCTGGGGCCAAATTAGTGTCATGCGATTTAATAACAATTTGTCTACTAGCAATCAACTTTTACTTTTATATATCGGTACAAGTCAGTCTTGTCATGTATACATTTTGACGAATTATTCCACTCGTGTGTCACCTGCAATCTTGTTTCCTACCATTGACCAATGCTGGATACGAAATCACACCAATAATTGGTCAATTAATGTTCAATTTCAGCATTGTGCTCAGGCGGAGGAGTAGGCGAAAGCGAATGATGGACGAAGGGGAATTCGAGCTCAAACCAATCAGGAACGAACAGCATCGGACGGGAGAAAGCACCCTACGTCTAACGGAAGACATGGCCAACGACGCGAACGCAAACGTCCAAGAAGGGGACAAAGTGACCGACTCGGTACAACATGAGTACTGCTCTGTCCACCACAATACACTCCCAGAATGCGCTGCTAGCGACTCGCGTGTACGAATTCCTATGCCGATGATGTCACCAAGACAACGCCCCAACGAGCGAAACGCTTCCGAGTCGGAGAGCGTTGAAGGGAATGCTGGCAACAGGTACGAAACCCTGCCAGAGGGTCCGCAAAAGGGATCGAAGACGCCTAGCGGCGGCGATATCGTTGCAATCCCTCTGCGTCTTGACGCGACTGCATTGAGAGTTGGTGCGACTGCGCTGCGACCGGGTACGACCGGAAACTCGGAGGTCGTAGCACCTTCCCGTTCAGTCAGGGACCACGAGTACGACTACATCGAGCACGGGAAGACCCCACCTTTCCTGACCATCCCGTCGGGGGCGATGACCTCGCCGACCGATTTCCCCTCGATGTCGATGACGACGAGCAACAATACTCAAGAGAATCTCTACGAAGAAACGTACAAAGATGTTGGTGACAAGGAGCCCTCTTCACCTCTCAACCACCACTACGACCTGGGCCCGGCGCCGTCGGGTCAACACGTCTTCAAGCCTGTTGATAGCTCAGATGATCTCAACCATCTCTACCTGAACGACAGTGTCATTACCGCTAGTTCTAGAGCTTCACGTGTTCTTCTTGACAGTTAAACTTGACTTGGTATCGGAGCTGGAGGTTGAATTAAAAGTGGCAATGATATATAGCTCAAAAATTAGTGCCTACTACGGGTCAACATGTTTGTGAGCCGGTCTGTTAGACATAATGTATATCACCAATCCATATAAAGGAATGATTAATACGTGACTGATAAATCATGACAGCTAAACTTCACCTCACTTTGTTTAAAACAATGAATACGAGGGGGCATCTGTATAACCTTATTTTATAGATTCCGAAGGTCTATTAGTCCATGTGATGTCTATCATAGTGGTTTTAACATAATTATTTGAACGTATTTGCTTGAACAGTGGTACCATTATATACATTCGTTCACGATATGCAATAATGCGCAAATTATTTTCTCACTCTCATTTTACTCTACATCGTATGGACCATGCGGTTATAATGCCTCCGTGGTATCAGAATTATTATGGTAATTCTAGGATTCACTTTCTCCTCCTATAGCCACTGTCCACTAGGGGCTTTTCAATTGCTCGTCCCCTGCGGTTGTATCAGCATTGCGCCGCACGGATGCGCCGCACGTACGTTCTCCCGTCGTCTCGTCCGGTAGCATAATATTCTTGGACGCCATCGGGGGTTTTCCCGTCCAAGAATCCTATACCGGACGAGACGACGTTAAAGCGGACGTGTGGCGCATGCGCACTGGCTTGAATCGTGGTATCATCATGACCTGGCCAGTTCACATATGGACGTTCGGTCGAAACCCCATAGGGGGTGTCAGGATAATGATGGAAATTTAGGGAGTCACTTTCACCTCCCAGCCACCATGTTATAGAAGCTTTTCAATTGCTCGTCCACTATGTTGACTGGAACATGATGACGTCATCTGTCAAGCCGTGTGCATGCGTCCCACATCCGTTCTCTCGTCGTCTCGTTCAGAACCAGATTCTCGGACGCTAGATCGGGGGTTTTCCCGCCCAAGAATCATATACTGGACGAGACGTGTGGCGCATGCTCACTGGCTTGAAATAATTATGATGGCATCATGTCCCAATCCACAGTGGACGTGCGACTGGAAAGCCCTTAGGGGATGCCCCCCCCCCCCCCCCCCCCCCATTTCCCCCGAGAGTGGACTTGACGATATGGGCAATAGGCATCTTGAACATAATTTGGGGGATGTAGATTTGATTTCACGAAAGAAAGCGTACATTCGATAGTGGGTTAGAACTGACTATGTTTCTGTCAAATGTTATTGCAAAACTACTGGGAAACACCGGGAATATCTGGAATTATATTTTCAGACGTATTTATTTTTAATCGCCATTTCAATAGATCAAAACACATGTCTTACTCGGTGCGGCATACTTTCAAGGACCTGTGAGGAAAAGTTGTCGGTAGACTACGAAATCCACACGAGTGGATGAAAGCTCGTCAGTCAAAATCTTAAAGGGTACCACTACCCAAAATAATATTCGTACACATAAAAGGTAATATCTTTAGTAGGCCATTCCATCAAAAATTTCAGAAAAATATGTTACCAGAAAGAAAGAAGATATAATTGGAAAACACATCACCATTCTAAAGCATGCGTTCATGGGTCTGCATGAACGAAGACTACCTTTGTCCAGAGCGAACGGGATTCGATTGTCTCCAAACGTACGCGTGAATAGAATTGGCGCACTCGCACATGTTTGGCGCGTACGGAACCATAAAATAATAATGGTTCCGTAAGTGGTGATAATTAATTGCAGTGTTTATGAATTACACAACCCTTTGCAAAATGTTGGGTATCTATATTTGATATCACACAAGGGTACCAAAACATATAATGATGTATTGTTCTTTGCCTGGTGGTCCCCTTTAAGGTTGCATTAAGCTCAACTTTATTTATGTTAGTAAATGTCTTACTATTTAAACACTGCATAATGATAATAATACAAGTAGAGCCAATTCTTTGGAAGTGAATACAACATTGTATTAGAACAAAATTATAAATAACATTGTATCAGAACATAATTATAGATTATCTTCAAAACCAAACTAGTTTATGAAATTTAAGTACATACAGTGTCATGGTGCTGGACACAACACTACTTATGCTTACGAAACTAACTCTTGTTAATCGAATGGGTAATAAAATGGGATGTTGTATCATTGCAAGCGAGCCAATTATATTAATGTGTACAGTTTGTATTTATGTATTTGCCTTACTTACAAATAACATAACTCTTGATATGATACTATATGATATAACAAAATATATTTTACTATGTAGGTGCCAACGGATAATCTATTAAGTAATGGACAATGACTAAGGAAGTAGAAAACAATAATAAAATATCATGATGCTTTTATTGGTTTTCAAATCGATACATAGTGTACTTTTGTGTATATTCACTAATAAATATTGCAAACTCAAACAACATCATGTGTACTGTATGGTCATACTTTGACTACACGGGTGCTAATAAAGGGTTTTAACGAACGTCTTGAACGTTATTATTATCATTATACAATATTATATCAGCGAATCAGGGCATTTACTAAAGTCTAACAAGGAAGTAAAAAGGATTCATGTATACAATGGTAATGTAAGGCTTGTTTGCCTATCCAATGACAGTAGTAGCTAAAGTGTAAAATACTTTAAAACACATTAATATTGTAACAGTACACTCCTTCATAAGCGCCTTATAGATATCAAAACTATTGTAAATGCATTTCATAACTAAACGTTATCTTCCTTAAAGGGATCTAGTAAAATTGTCAAAATTCGCAAAACTTATACATAGAACTCTAGTGGTTCTCTCATACCTTGTCGTGTTTGTATTGCCAACAGAAAATTGAATATGTTTCGCTTTTCAGATTATCCCTTTCGTTAGAAAGTTAATTACGATTGAAGTGTTTAGATTTGTAATTATCAACTGGAAAGTTATAACCGTGTATAAAGCCACTGCAATAAGTACGCGAATATCATTTGCATTTCTGCTCATTACTTGGCCATATAACCTGAAATATTTACATATTACTCAGTGGACAAATTATGAGATCACAACAATACACATTTTATCAACAATTTATCAATTTGTGCACATGTCAACAAAATTACTAGATCCCTTTAAATAGTAATTATTTTTCTCGAACGTTGGTGAAACTTAATAATGCAATGGCTTCATCACACATGGAAGACCGATACTGTAGCGGGCTCCTATCTATGCTGGATCGGCTCTTTTGGTCTGGTCATGCCGATTGTTTTTCAAGATGTCCACGTTTGTGAGATATAAACTCAATTATATCACACAACTTGTATGGTAATATGTCTATATCAATTCCACCGATCATGTCCCCCAAAGGGACTTAGTAACATTTTCCAAATCCTCAAAATCCAATTGGAAGTATAGCGGTTCCCTCATACCTTGTTGTATTAGTATTAACAATACAAGCATGGACAGGTTTCGGTTTTTAAAATTTCCCTTTCGTTAAAAAGATATTTACGATTGAAGTGTTCAGATGCTAAATTATCCACTGGACCGCGAAAACCGTGTACAAAGTGTGTGCAATGAGTTAGTGAATATCACTTTGCATTTTTGCTCATTACTCGGCCATATATAACGTATCAACGTTCATTTAACTTGAAATTTTCACACAAAACCCAGTGGACATATCAGATAACAATAATATACATCGTATCAACCACTCATCACTTTTTGCACATGTCAACAAAGTTACAAAGTTACTAGATCCCTTTAAGTTGACAAAAGTTATTACAAGAATATGGAAAATACTGCTGAAAACTGCTTGTCTACTAAAAAATCGCCAATGTGATAAAATGAGAGTCGTATACAGCCTAGCTTTCGATCCTATCAGAATCTTCGTCAGGGCACAAATGACAGTAACTACAGAAAAAACACAGAATATATACCAACATAAACACATGTATGGAAGGGGGGCTGGAAAGAGGAAAGGAGGCGGAGACACAAAACAATGAAAGCAACTGTGAGTGGGTGAGTGTCAGGACTGCTTGACCAATCAGGTAAAAACAGGCATGGGTGGGTCCTTAAGTGGCTGCAATCAAAGAAAATGTGATGAGAGTGTAAGGCTTAGAGAAGAATAGAGGTAGGGAGGATCAAAGAAATAAATCAAGAAATAAATCAAGTTATTAGAAAAGTTATTACAATTATCTCCCTGACAGGACGTCGGCGACAACATTTCCAAACGTTGAGGATGGGGTCTGGACGACAACTCTTTATAATCAGAGGCCTCATTATATATACAATAAGAACTTTTAACCACCCTTTTCATTACGTATTTACTCTGAGCAAATCTTATTCGCATACGATTTGTCCGAGCATATTGACAATTTAAGGGATTTTTAGTTTCAGAACGATAGGAAACGCTACGTCCTTATGTGGCTACCGTCTTGAAACTGAACATTACGCTAAGAGTATGTGATCGTCTTTACATTCTAGTTACCTTTTGTTGTGCTGACGATTCCGCAATCAAGAATAATACTTAGTATTGGTCTTTTGAGAATATAAAATAAACATCTAAAATAATGATACAACATTAGTAGAAACCATTTTGTATTTGTAATTATGTACATAACAATAACAACACTATTTGCATTCCTTAATCGCAGACAAATCTTCCAGGCTTTGGTATTGCTTACCAAGGTTCTTTATCTCGCTATTGGCTTCAACATACATCGAGACCACTCTGGAGTCGGTTTTTGGTCGGAACAACGACTTCTCGCGCAGTTTCGGTTTGCGAGGTACAATAGGGGGTTTGGGTTTCTTTTTCGACACCTCGCGTTCCGTTCCCCTCTTCTTCGTCACCCTACTGTTTCCCGTTGCCATAGTAACCGCATCATCTCGTTCCTCACGGTGGACAACCCGCGCTGGTTCAGAATTGCCAGTAGGTCTAGCATCATCGGTGTCCGTTTTGTTGGTGCGCCCAGCAGCGTTCAAGCTCACATCATTCTCCTCGACTTCCCTCTTCCCCTTCTGTCGCTTCTGTCTCGCCCTGCCACCATGCTCCGTGTTGCTGGTACGCTTCGCTTTGCTCAAATCATCCAATTCGTCGTCGTCCGGTCCCCTCTGGCGTCTCTTTCCCGACCTAGCCCAGCTGAATGTCTTCTTGGTGAAGCTAATCGGTCTCCAATGATCATCGCTCGTTTCGACTGGGAAGCCAAGCGATTCGTCGAAGTTCCTGTAAGTTGATGTGTGATGCAGCCCGTCACCAGTACGTGCCTCGGTATCTCGATTTTGGCGCGTTCCCGCACCCATATGTTGCTTATTATGGTTGCGATTGCAGCAAGCATGGATACAACTGAAACGAGAAAACACAAATAAGGAAGAAAACATATATTATTTTTAAAAGGCCGTTTTCGTCTGCATACTTGTACCTGCAAAACGACATTTATTATTTGCAAACAAACAAGCCAGCAAACACATTATCGTCGGACTGTGTGTAATTGCTTGCGTTTGTGTGTGTACGTGTTGGCTTAGGGTTACGTATGTACGTTTAAAACAAAACAAAACAAAATGTGTATGTGCGCGTGTGTGACGGAGTAACCTGCGTCTATCATGTCTTTACTTTTATCGATTCATGTAATTTGTAGTTATCCTCAAAAACACAATTTATTTTCAATTTTCAATTTCTTCTTACTTCCAACAAAACATTACAAATGAATTATAATAATTTAGATATTTAGAGATATACATACCGTAAAAGTTTGACTAGAGGCGCTACTTTCTCACAGTATTATCAACAGCCCCAGCCCCGTCCACAAGGATCTAGTATAATGAATATGTATCTAGCCCTTTGTCAACGATCTTCGAGCAGGTCTTAATGAATATTCATGATAGCATAATCATGTAAAATTGAGAAGAGGTAAACGTTACTTAGGGTAAAAAACCCACCAAGCCGTATACTCATTTTGTGGTTTACGATACATTCGTTTATAGTGTGTTTTTTAAATAATATTTGTTATGCATTTTATAAACCCTTGGTTCATTTAATAATGTCTCTCAAGCTACCCATCATCCACCCCCTTCGACCCCTCAAAAATATTTCACTGAACATCTCGTCCAGTCAATCAATGAGGATTACGTATTGTATTCGAATTAATTTAAGAAAAGACGCACCTTAAAGCCAGATCCCATGAATGCTAGTAGATAACAATTCAAAACAATTCAATCAAATTAAATAGCAATGTAGCTATCGAGTCTGTATATGTACAGTATGCAGTCTGCCTCATAGCCATTGGTTCCTGATATGTTTGAATAAGGGAATGTGTTTTATATTAACATGTTACAGTATTTTCACAAATCATTTCATAGAAGCATCTACAAATATGTATTACAAAATCGCTCTATATTTAAGCATTATGTTCATCTAATAATGTAATTTGTCTTTAACTAGTTTCCTCTTTTCGGTTGAATATCTATTCATTACGATCACCTGTTGGTTTCCATGTCATTCTTTTGTTATCATATCTTACGATGCACACTGAAGCAGATAAACCTCGTACAAGCAGTCGATCTGCTTGAATATTACGTAACTATGCATTATATCGCTCTCTGCATGATAGTCCATTTTGTAATGGCATATTATGCCGTTGATTTACAGTCGATTAAAGCCCTGGTCACAACCCACCGTGCGTGTTTTTAGTCCGTACGTTTTTTGGGGAGGCCACGGCCGCTACGTTTTTCTGAAAACGTGGGGAGGGAGTGGCAAGAGCAGGGAGGGAGTACCGTCAACGCACGGTGTAAGTGCGTGGCCCGCACGCCACGCCTGGCCGTGAGCGGTTGCGTGCATCGTACGTTGCGCACGTGGTAAGTGCGTTGTACGTGCTTACAACGTGCTTACAACGTACGGTCTCCGTGCGGTTGCCACGTTATCGTACGGGGGCCGTACTTACACGTGCTGCTCACGTACGGTGTCCTTACTCACTAAGTGCGTGCAAGTGCGAACAACCTTTTCTGCTCATATTATACTGCAGAAATCAGTGCGCACAACGTGCGTTGTAAGTGCGGAACACGTGCTTACTCGGTACGGTCCACGTGAGTTCTGCGTGCTCATTGGACAGTTGAACTGGGGAAGTGCCGAGTAAGCACGGACCACGCACTTATCACGTGCGCAGCACGCACGTGCGCTCATTGGCTGTAGAACGCAGCGAAAACGCAGCGAACGCAGCGAAAGTTCCTCGTGCACTAAAAGTGCTACGTCGTGTCTGCGTGCTCCCAAATCCGTACTGAGTCGGTACTCACCACGTACGGATACCCAAATTTTGCCCACGTTTTTGCAAGTAGACAGCACGCACGGGGCACGCACTTGCAAGTACGGCGGGTTGTGACCACCGCTTAACCGATCGAGGTTATCACAGATGACGTCATATATCGGTATCCTCATTGTGCTCTCCGCATTATCTGTTCTGAAAAGGAATTCATTTATTTATTTTATTCAGTCTTCTTTAAAAAAAAAACACAGGGTAGCCCCATTCAGTGCCACAAAGGCCTGCTTTACAAGAGGGCCTTGTTTCAGATAGAAATTACAACGTTTATTCATGATGCACCACCATCAATACTATTCACACTATTTCAAATGAATAGCTACAACATATTTGCATAAACTATCGAGTTTCATCTCAACTATAGAGATACAAACATATTGACTAACACAGCTTGGGGCAGGGGCCCGATTACGGACCAGCGACCATTTACCATGGTATTTATAGCATAATTGGCTCTTACTCATCGATGTCAATATGCTAGAATTACATTAAAATCAACAGAACGTAGCAGAGCAGTGGAGTGGAGCACACATACCGCCCTTACTCATTCAACCGTAAAGCTTATCTAGATATCAGTGGAACTAGGGCTGGTCCTGGGTCATGATCGTACTCTCGGCCACAGGTTCCAAGTTACAGCTTGCAGCAATATAACAGCATAAAATCAAAGAATGCATGACACGACATATCAAGTTCGAATCTGACATGCATAATGAACATAATCGTAGTCATAGCGTGCGTGTGCTGTATGCATACTAATAGGTGTGTACAGGGGGTGGGGCGGGCCGGGGCTGAGTTATTAATAAGTTGTTATTAATTCTTGGACGGAACAGAGTAAAATATAGTGTGTGCTTCATGAAGAGTTGGCTGGAACAAGGTGATGAATCAATTTTAAAATTACCCTACCCCCTCCCCCTTCATGCATCCACTAATATATAAAGCTAAATACTAGCAGAATGTCAGGATTTCACCTAAATGTAACAATTGTGTATTTAACACAAAAATTATCATTATAATTCCAATTCATTTTCACAAAACGCTGGCATCTGTTAAAACATAATTTCCTATGAAAAAAACATTAAAAAATCACTTATCAGTGCGTCTTGAACCTACGGCTTTACATACCGTGATGCAAGTTTACCTTACATTGATTTGCACTAACCACCGACCCAAGAGCTACTTCTGCTTGCGTGATTGGATTTCAACCCTAAGTAACGTTCATCTTTTCTAACTTTGCGTGATAATGCTATCATGAATATTCATTTAGACCGGCTCGAAGATCGTTGACAAAAGGCTAGATACATATTCATTATACTGGATCATGTTGGATGTTTGATGGCGCTATTGATTACTCCAGAAAAAGTAGCGCCTCTAGTCAAACTTTTACGGTATTGGAAACAAGAGGGGTCCACTAAAAAGCAATGCTTGTACAATTGTGGACCCCTCAAATAATAGTTAGGAATATTTTATATTTAAAGGGACAGCCCCTCTTTTGCAAGCCAAATTTCAAAAGTTGCGAGGTTATTGTCTTATATGAAGGAAAATGTCATTTAATAGCATGCCTGAAACAATTAGGGCTTGAAATCTCTTTTTCGTGGAGTTATAGACCTAAATCTAATAAACCATCGTCCAACGGTTAATTTTGCAGTATACGTGTGTTCACCCGTCGATAAAGTTCGCTCACGGATTCCAAGGAGTGCCACAGTGCTATGCGTGACCCCTATGTGACCCGCGGCGCTAGCTACGTGACCCACGCATACATAACACTAAATACACAGACACACAACGAGAGAGAAATTAATTTACCTCGTTTACTTTGCAATTCTTAGTCAATTGACCTAACAAACGAGATTCATTTACTTTTAAAAAGGGGATCAGTTTGTACAGGCCAATTAGAAATCGAATTTTTCGAGTACATCCTTGTCATGCTTGTCCGAGCTTTGGCGTATTCACGATCGATACCGTACAGGAGTTGACAAAGGGTAATTGTGCGCGAACAACAGAGTACAAAGGTCATGTGTGCACGTACAGCGAGCACACACTCATAGTTGGGCTGCAATGACGTGACTACATCCGAGCAGATGAGTTCATTAGCATATGTAAACACAAAAACAGGTACTTTTGAAAAACAAATGCAGACTTTATTGGAGGTTATACATTTGAACGTTTTGTGGAGATCAACCTTTGAGGGTATACAGTATAGTATACAAATGATGCGCAGGTATGAGTGGGTCGGTAGGAATTGTTTGCACAAGGTAACTATGTAACTGTTAAACCCACGAGGCGAAGCCGAGTGGGTTTAGACTAGTTTCCATAGTTACCGCGTGAAAACAATTCCACCGACCCACGAAATAAACTTGTGCATCATCTGTTTTATAGAATGGGCATTGTTACGCCCCCCAAAAAGTCAAACAATTAAAAATTAGAAAAATTACCGGATGCATGAAATAATTTTACCGGACGCATGAAATTTTTTACCGGACGCATGCAATTTTTTACCGGACGCATTATTTTTTTACCGGACACATGAAATTTTTTACCGGACGCATGAAATTTTTACCGGACGCATGACATTTTTACCAGACGCATGATTGTTTTACCGGACGCATGACTTTTCATGCATCCAGTACAATTATTTGTCTGCACAAATTTTGCTCTCAACCAATGAGATTGCAGGGATTTATCAACCCATTCTATAAAACAACATATAATTTGTTTATTCGTCAGTAAAGTCTTCTTTTAAATTAACACATGCTAGACTAAACAAAAAAGTATAGAGATGAAAAAAAGGGATGCCAACAGCCCAACAGAGACCAACATGGGACAATAGAGAACTTTACATGAAAAAGATAGGAGAATATGGACACAATACAAACAATTAGACACTGCCAAAAGGACAGGAAGTGAGAGATCGGGTGTATAAATGTGATCAATGGTACAAAAGGATGCGCTGCATGTGGGGTTCAGGTGAAAATGAGGAAGAAGAGTTGCGCTTATAAAAGAGCTACCCATGACTAGGCACAATATATCATATCAGATTACATGTTGAGTCCGCGGGTAAAGAAAGACCTTGTTTAGGATGACGTAAGGACGGGGAAAGAATAAATGGGCGATATAATTCAATGATGTTCATAATATTGTAATAAAAACAATGTTAATGTTTTCTTTAGAATATTAATCGATGGAGCATTTTTTATTTCATTACTTAAAGAATTCCATAATTTGGGGCCTTCATGTATAAATGTATTTTGAGCAAGGAGGGTCCGCAAGAGAGGTAAATGAAATTCTTCAGAATATCTAGTTGAATAATTATGGACTGAGCTATTTTTAAAAAACATTTCTTGAAAAACAGATGGCAACATAATTATTATATTATACATAAATTGACCAAGTTGAATACCTTCAGTATCTTATTTTCAAAAAATAAAGAGTCTGTATGGGAGCGAAAGGGGGAATTACAAATAATACGAATAATCTTCATTTGTAATAACACTTTATCTAATAAAGTTTCATTTGTGTTTCCCCATGACCATAATTAAAGTATGGGAATATCAAAGAACTTTAAAGAATAATTATGCATTAAAGGGGTAGTACAATTTTGGCAAGGCTGAACTTCAGTAACCAAACCTGGACAGTAACATTATAAACTAATATTTATAACTCCACCATGCTCGAAAGGTATACAAAATTACAAACGACCAAGTAAATAGCCTGTTATCATTAAAAAAGAGTCATTAAAATACAAAAGGGCGCTTTCTAAAAAGGCATTGGTTTCAACCATTTTTCATACAAAATTATGCATGTAATGGTTTATTGAAATTATGATTAAAAAACGCTTTTGAAAATTTTCGAAAAAGTTCAAGCATTTTTTTAATTTTTTGAAAAAATTATCTAATTATTTGGGCCCCAAATAATTATAAGATCAGATATATTTATTGATATTTCAGCCGTTTCTGGGTCGATTCTGACCAAAGAAAGTTTATTCTGCCATTAAAATTGCATGTTCTCTCAAATTCGACACTCAGTTTTCATTACCTCACAAAAAAATGTGATGTGCTACTACCCCTTTAAAAGGAAGACATGTCTTTACTTTATAATAATACCAATGTTACGAGAAATAATTGTACAAATATTATCAATATGATATTTTCAAGAAAGGTTATTATCAACCGTTACACCCACAAATGTAATGAATGAAACACGCTCAAATGGGGTGTTTTCAAAAACTCTGTTAGCCGGTAACGAATGTATAGATTTACTAAACAACATATATTTCGTTTTCTGGAGATTCAATAATAATTTATTCGCTCTAATCCACGATAAAATATGACTCATTTCAATATTAATAATTTCATCTATAAGAATCATTGTGAGAAAAAAAAAAAAAAATTAGTATCATCAGCATGATCAGCGAAAAGTACGAACGACAAAATTTCAGATGATCGACAAAAGTCATTAATATATACAAATTAATAAATGTGGGCCTAATATACTACCTTGTGGAACATCACAATTTATATTACGGGGAGCTGAAGAGTTATCATTTAAAAAAGACAGACAAAGACAGACTTACCAGCAAAGAAACACAATCAATAGGACGGCCGAAAGAATAACCGCTGACTCGATGCCAATCCTGATCCAATCAGAGACTTTGTCCAATTGAAAAAAGAAGACAATTTAAAAGAAAATATTAATGACTTTGTGTACATTTCCTACTTCATTATGTGGTCAGGAATGACATTGGTCATACATTTATTGGTCATAAATTGGTCAGGAATTTATTGGTCATAAAATTAATAACCTTAAAAAATAATTGCAATACCGTTGGATCATTGGCCATCTTTCCAACACAATCAATATCAAGCTAATTTTGAAACGCTTGCTACTTTCCACCATATCATATATTTATTTTAATGTTAAGCCTTTCATATTAAATCCTATACTGATGTGATATTTTGTTGAACATTTAATGGCTTATTTTACATTGCTCTCAAGATAAATGCATGATAGTTTAGTTTTGAATTCAATGCATGCTATTCACTTAATATCATACAGTATAAAGTGCCAATTGGATTGAGAGTAAAACCAAAAATATTACAGAAAATTGCGTCTCATTGTTACACATATATCATGATTTAATCATGCATTTATGCAAAGTGAATTCTGTAGGGTGGAACACAAAATTAATAATGTACAATTAGAATTATTACTGACCATCGGTAAACGTAAAGAAACCTTTAGTAACCATGGTAACACATTCGGGAGTTGTGTCGTTCCAGCTCCATGGTCCATCGCGGTTGCCATCACATGTGATATTAGCCGAGCCTTTTAGTTTGTACCCATTGAAGCATCTAAAATGTACGATGACTCCAGGATAAAAGACGTAGGTGTTGATCCCGCCATTTTCCGGTACCTTGATGGGCTTGCAATATCCTTTCTTCGTGCTGTAAACTGAACGGGAAAAGAAAAATTTTGTACGATCGGCCCTGCTGTAGAAAGTGTTGCAATCAATTGTAAATTGCAATAAGTCCGAAAGTGTGCACTTTTGAACCAATCAGATTTGCGCATTTAGTAAAGTAACGTGATCTGATATTAAAATTAATTGCAACTTTACAATTAATCGTATCTCTTTCTGCAACAGGGCCATGAAAACGGAAAGAATAAAGAAAGGAGATAACATGATGGAACTAGAAAATCGACTATGGTGTGCATTTAGGAGCAAAATAAGCAGATGTAATTCTATGCAGGCGCGCCGATGCGTTCGGAAAACACAATGCATTCGGGATGGGGGGGGGGGGGGGGGGGGGCAGAGCATTGTTCACAAACAATGCTCCCCCCTCAAAAAATGCATTGTGTTTTCCGAACGAATCAGCGCCTCTGCTTCTATGAACATTGTGGTATAGATGACCATGGAACTCAGAGCGTCAAACAACGTCATGTAATACTCACCGGAATAATTCCTTGCCCCATCACACCGCAGCTCTGTACCGTTCATGTCATATGGCAGGCCGACAATGTCAAAGTTTGCCTCCGAGACACAGCGACAAAGCTTGCCCGACATAGCGGCGAAGTGCGTGAAATTGTCCCGACATAAGGCCAGGCATTCTTTGACCGTAGATGCGTTGTAAGACGTTGATGCGTGCTTGAAACCCATGGCCGCTTCTTGATAACACCCCA
The DNA here is from genome assembly GCA_037951105.1 of Echinarachnius parma. NCBI lineage: Eukaryota > Metazoa > Echinodermata > Echinoidea > Clypeasteroida > Echinarachniidae > Echinarachnius > Echinarachnius parma. The sequence continues at coordinate 125,627 of JBAMJV010007117.1, forward strand.
TGTAGATTTGATCTACGTGACCTTTTTAAAAAGATGTGTGATAATAAAAAATAAGAATATAAATGAGGAGAATAAAATGCTGTAACAAGTGGAACTTTGAGGAACTTGGTTACTCATTATATGCTTAATGGTTAATGTTCATATTGATGCCTTGATTGTGCTACTGATGTTTTCTTATGCCTTCGGTTATTTTTTCTTCAGTTCTTTAACTCAAATTAAGGGACACATACAACGAGGAAGAGTATTTGCGAACGTGTACTATCCAAATACCCAAGCCAACATATTTTCCGGACCAGTCCCTGTGCAAGTTAAATCAAAATGACCATTCATTTTATTCTGGTTCGGGATTCTGAACAATGGCAAGGGAAATGGAGCGATTTCTTCAATTGATAGATCTATGTAAAAGTGAAATAATGATACATAATTACATAGACAACAAAATATATTAGTCTCCATGTCTGTAAGTAATGTCAACTATTTGTCTCTTTTAATACATTATTATTAACGTTGAATTGATACACAAGCCTAGGTGAATATAAGTCAAGATATTATCATGCCTAATCATTATAAATTACACGGAAAACAAGTTTGTAAACATTACACCAAATAATGAAACAACTTGAACGTACCGTTCGCCTGACACATCAACATGGACATCAGCATCACTGCAAACGATGTTACGGAAAAGGAATTTATACATCTTTCACCGAGTCCGCCGTTATTAATATTCAGAAGTAAGCTTCCGGCCCGGCGTTTTAGGCGCATTGCTAGAGTGACACCCATGTCGAGACAATCTCCTAAAAAATAAACGCGTTGAATCTAAACGTTTTGTAGACATTTGCTGAAATATCTCAATTATATAGACACTGCAGACGATACAATATGTAAAACGCGGAGAAGATGATAATTATTTCCATTTATGGTGACTTTATGGGCGGTTTCCTTGTACTTTGGATGATGTCTGTGTGAACTAGCGATGATTTAGAGAGTGTAAACGATGCCGATATGCTAAAGTGACTTGGATGATCGCATACATGTATACGAATTATAAAATATGACATAGCAAAAGTCTCCTATGCATCCAGCGCGCAACCCAAGGCAATAAATTCAGCCACTTTCGATTGTTTACATTTACATCTTCAATTGATAATAAGATATTAACATAAATATCTGCTAGTTTCGAAACACTAGAAGACAATCCAAAAAGTGAGAGATGGCATAGCAAGGACCAGGGGGTGATTTCACAAGGTTTTTTAGTTAAGATTATTTCTAAGTTCGACCTAACTATTATGGAAAGCCATTTGTAGCCTTAGAAAAAAACATATACAAAAACAAGAACGCAGGTTTTCTAGACTTAAATCAATTTAACATCAAGACCATGACATCTTCTTGATTATAAAATTATTATTACTATATTTTGAATCAACAACTTATGGCTTTTAAAATAACTGTTTTTTAAATGTTGAAAGAAACTACTGGCTTTACATATTATCTAGTCCAACTTAGAGTTAAGTTCAACTTAGGATCTTTGTGAAACACCCCCGGGTGCGCACTCTACCTAACGGGCAGGTGGGGGATGGGGCAGTTCACTTTGTGTGCCAGGATGCTCATTGCTTGATTGTATTTCTCGATGTTATCCCTTTTGTATCAGTCTATGAGGGGCACATACCCCTTTTGCCCCGACGCTATATATCACTCGAGCTGTAAGCATAAAGCAGATAATTGTTTACAAATTATATTAACCGTTACAGTGCTGACACGGTGGAGGTTCGACTCATATGCTTTGCATAAAGAACTTTCATAATTACCACTTTCCGGGGTACGCTTATGGTGTGCAATCAGTGTCAATAAACTTTAATCTAAAATCGATCGAAGCGAGTCAAACCGGATCCGACATGAAAAAGTTAAACGACGTAACTGGTCGAATATATGGTCATATATTGTACAGAATATATAATTTTCTGCTGGTTTGTGTCGTGTTGTATTCAGTGTGTCGGGGTCGTAATACTTCCGTCGATATTCGTAACATGTTTTGTTTTATTCATATTGAGAAATACGAGATTTGGAATATTAGGTTATAAGGGCCTTAAATGATATTACCTACACGAACTATACGGTACGGCAATGTAAACACAATATGCATAGATCAATACAAGATCGTTTGATGTTTTCCATAAAAGGTTGACGTGTGTGGGATCGAAGTTCCCTTTGCGAATCGACATGTCTTCCGGGCATGTCTTTTACCACCATCGATTTGTAAAATATTCAAGATCGAAGTATTATGATAATAACCGCCCGCCATAAAACACCCCATCGTAACGTTGTAATAAATTAATTATAGTTTTTCTGTCAACTTTCGTTTCCGTTTACAGATGATCTTGCTGGAAAATGAGGAAAATGACGGTTATATTAATGTAACTAGCGGAAGAGATGTGGTACTTTTGATTTCGCATGAAAGCAAGTAAAAAAACGGGAAATATAAGCTATATTTGATTGAAGATAGTTGGCTGTTCTCAATATACTGAAGTTCCTTTATTTGGAAAATCGCAAACATAATTGTGTGCAAACTTCTAGAAAAACTACAACCAATGAATGACTAAGAAATTAAAATAGTTTGTATTATTATTTGATATTTATAATTTTCATAGAAATGTGAAGACATTTTCAAGTATTTGCTTGTATCAACCTCTTTTAATAATTAGTATGCCACTTGAAATAATTATTCTCACTGTTTGCAAATGGTCTGGCAATGTTGGCCTGATAATAAAGATAACAGAAGAGATTGTTTGTGTGAGTTTGTCTTCATGTGTGTATGCATATAAATGTATGTGTGTGTTTATATGTGCTTGTGCGCGCGTGTGTGCATAGCCGTACCTAGGGGGGGGGGGGGTTGAACCCCCCCCCCTTTTCAAATTTTAACTGGTCTCGAGACAAAATTGTAGCGGTCTCGGCCTCGAAAAGTGCAAAAAAACATGGTCTCGGCCTCAAAAATGTCGAAAATTGTTGGTCTCGGCTTCGAAAATTTGCTACGACTACCCCCCCCCCCCCCCCCCCCCCCCCGCTTACAGGATTCTCAACCACTGGGTCTTGGTCTCGGTCTCGAAAATTGTGGACCGGACCTGGTCTCGGTCTCGAAAATTGTGGACCGGACCTGGTCTCGGTCTCGAAAATGTTGAAGGTACTTGGTCTCGGCTTCGAAAAATGTCTACGACTACTGTGTGTGTGTGTGTGTGTGTGTGTGTGTGTGTGTGTGTGTGTGTGTGTGTGTGTGTGCGTGTGTGTGTGAGCGTTTGTGTGTATGCGTGTGTATGTTCGTGTGTAAAATTTGAAAGTCACTTCAGCAAACAGTGATTGATTATTCTCTTTTTCTGTTACATTTCCTTGTTTCGATTAGTGACTTTCGATTATTTATTTTATTGAAGCATTACTACCTACTTGTCCTTCGCGTGACATTGTTCACCCCCCCCCCCCCCCTACTCCCGGCCTTCTTAAACAGATAGCAACTTTGTTTGACTCAGCCTCACTTTGTTCTTTCAAACCTGGCTGTTAACATATATGAATACAGCTTTGGTTCTTCAAAATGTTCTCTTTGTTAGTGAGATATTGGGGATTATATTATAACAAAATCCCGGGGTGATCAATATAAACTGTGTACAAAATTATGGCAACGAGTTAGCACATCGCACTTTGCATTAAAGGGGACCACCAGGCAAAGAACACCACATTATTATATGTTTTGGTACCGTTTTGTGATACTAAATAGATACCCAACATTTTGCAAAGGGTTGTGTAATTCATAAACAAAGCAATTAATTTCCACCACTTACGGAACCACTGCTATTTCCTGGTTCCATACGGGCCAACCATTTGCGAGTGCGCCAATGCTATTCACGCGCACGTTTGTAAACAATAGATTCCCGGGCGATTCGTTCGCTCTGCACACGTTGCAAATCACCGCACGCATAGCAGTCTGCGTAATTCAGACCGCATGAACGCATGCTTTAGAATGGTGATGCGTTTCCAATTTTTTTTTTCTTTTCTGGAAACATATTTTTGTGAACTTGTTGATGGAATGGAATACTAAAGATGTTACCTTTCTTTAATAAGAATATTATTTTTGGGTGGTGGTACCCTTTAATTCGCTCATTGTTCGGCCATAACGCATTCATTTAACGTGGACTTTTCACACATCACTCAGTACACACGTCAGATCACATAAGCACAAATCCACCTCCCCCCTCTTTTCTCGGTTGATCTTCTGTACCAATGTACTAATGTATCCTCCTACTTTCCTTATAATTATATTAAGGGTTTCCTCGTCCTTTAAAGGGATCTAGTACCGTTTTCCAAATCAACAAAAGTTATCTTCAACTCTAGTGGTTCTCTCATACCTTGTTGTAGTCGCATTTACAAAACAAGTATGGAAAAGTTTCGGTCTTTCGAATTTCCCTTTCGTTAAACATGTTAAAAGGATATTTACGACTGAAGTGTTCGGATTATCGATTATCCACTGGAAGGTTATAACGTACAAAGTCAGTGCAATGAGTAAGCAAATATCACTTTGCATTTTTCTATTACTTGGCCATATAACATCCATTTAAAGTAACATGTTCACACATTACTCAGTTGACATATTATCCGATTACAAGAATTATACACACTTTTTATCAGCCAAAGGCCCCAATACAGAAAGAGAAACAATAGATTGTAAGAGCCCTTTCACACACAAGCCAAATCGTGATTGCAATCATGATTGTAATCATGTTTACAAACACTGTGATTCTGTTGCCAATTGCTTTCACACGAGGAAAACGACTTCACGCAGACCGTGATTAGGAGACGTGTGTCTTGGACAGTGTACATCAAACAAGGAAAGCGCTAGTTCAATGAGTATAATACTACACTACATGCACTCGAAGCGATTAGCGCGCGGTTTATCGTCGGAAGTGCATGTAAGGTCACGTAAACTCCGCCTCCCAAATCGTGTTTTGGAGGTCAAGCCGTTCACACTAGAGATGCGCACTGTGATTTGCGTGAATCATGATTAGAAAACACCTCCGGACTACGATAAGAGTTTCGCGATTCGGTCAAATAATACCGTTATTAGGAGTGGAAAATGATTCCAATCGTGATTGCAATCACGAGTTGGCCATCGTGTGAAACCCCTCTTGCAAATAGTTGCAAGTCAGGAAATTTGCGCATTTCAACCAAACAGTTTTGTGCATTAAGTCACAAGATCTGACTTACAATTACTTGCAACTTTACAATCGATTGCACCTCTTTCTGCAACGGGGCCCATGTCAAAAATGTACAAGTTCCCTTGAAATTGAATGGGGGTTGCGATCCCGTGTACATTGTGTAGGGACTGAAAACTAGGACTGGCAGCCCGCGCCCCCCCCCCTCCCCCCCCCCCCCCCCCCACCACCACCACCACCCATCCCAACTTTAAAAACTACGTGCTTCACCAGTGGACACACTATCGTCAGAGTTGAAATCAGTTTTATTACGTAATATGACCTGGTCAGTACAGGCCAAATAAGCATTTCTCCGTCTAAACAAACACAAGTTCCCGAGTCTAGTTTACATTTCGAGGTTTTAAGTAAATATCGATTGCATAATACAGTTACATGTACATATATTTTGATCGTGCACAGTTATTGAAAACTTAGTTCACCTATAGATATTATTTAGTTACGAATTCTGTCACCTCATTGATCCAGACTTTATGCAGTTACATAATCATCTACGTGAGCTGTTTCTCTTTAAGGTTACCGGTCAGAACGACTGGTCGTATACACTATGACCGCGACTTGTGTCCTTAGCTACAAGTTATAAGATCAAGCGATCAGTTATATACAGACGTATTGTAGGTGTAATATGTTGATTAGTTGTTCTTGCAGTGTTTCTGATATACATTTATTGTAGCTACCACTTGAAATTAATACGATAACGACGCAGATTGTGAGGAACAACAAGGCTAGGAGTGAACACCTCTAATCAGGATAAAGAAATATTTCAAGATGGCGCCCAGCAGACCGGTCTTATTTCACGCCGAGAGTTCCTTCTATTCGCAGAGGGTGAGTGAGTGTATGTTAGTGAGTTTGTTATGTGTTTGTGTGTGTGTGTGTATGTATTTGTGTGTGTGTGTGTGTGTTTGTGTAGTTGTGTTTGTGTGTGAATGTGTGTGTGTACGTGCGCGTGTGTATGTGTATTTGTGTGTGTGTGTTAGTATGACTGTGTATGTGTGTATTTCATTTGTATGTGTGTATGTGTATGTGTATGTATGTCTGCGTGTATGCGTGTGTGTACTTGTAAATGCGTTTATGAATGTCATATCTAATTCACACACCTTTGACAATGTTAAAGGACTTGCATGATCGCATATTCAAATTCTAATTACAAATTAAACAAAATGGTAATGCATCTTGCCAAACCGAATAGTAATTGTATCATTAACTACTTTTCATAGCAAGAAAAGTGAAAGTATGTCACTTTATTCAAAAAATCATTGGTTGTAATCCGTTGTTAAAAAAATGACATTTGATATGGGGTATAAAAGCCCCCTTCCACCCACCCCCTAACTCTTTCTGTATGTTTACATTACGAAGTCATGTAAGATTGTTAAACATTACCTAACTTTCATTGTTAAACATTACCTAACTTTCATTTCCAGGGTTCTCTGACATTAGCTATACAGGGTGGCCCAAAAAAAACGGAACGGAACGGAAATATAATACCACAATGTTTATGTTCATCGGATAGGGTGTCCTTTCCAATGAAAAACGATACCAAGAACAGTAATTTTGGTCAGGTCGTTTTTGTTTAAGGACGCAGTGAGTGAGACCATGGCCCCGTTGCAGAAAGAGATACAATCGATTGTAAGTTACGATTGATCGTAAGTCAGAAATTTTACGCGTTTCAACCAATCAGATTTGCGCATCTAGAACACGTGATCTGACTTACGATAAATTGCAACTTACAATCGATTGTAGCTCTTTCTGCAACGGGGCCCATGTCAGGTGCCGATTTATGTCGATTTCGTATCAGATTTCGCAAATATCAGCAAAAAAAGGTGAGAAACCATTCTAGGCCAGGGTAAACGTAGACAATTTGGCTATATAATGTGTTATCACGCAATACAATACAGTGCAATACAACCAATAGTCCCACACCTGCTGAAATGTGTTGTTTTGAGGCCGGTCAAGAGTGACATTTTGACTGTCTCCGCGTACACGCCGCACCCCGACTTTGCAGGGTTTTTTCGAGGAAAAAGTATGCGGCGATTACGCCGGTATTTACGGTAGTCAATGCCAGTTTAACCACACTCCTTGCCCGTAATACCATTCAGCGACCATGCCCATTCTCTCGGCACACGGCTGAGTGCACACTAACAATAGTGCGCGATGCTCAACGATAAGAACGGCGGCTCGTGCGATTCATCAAGCGCTGGCTCAATACATATTGACAAAAAAGAGAACCTGACATGGTGTCACTCACAGCGCCCTAAAACAAAAACTACACGACCAAATTGACTGTTCTTGGTATCGTTGTTCATTTGAAAAGACACTCTATCCGATTTATTTTGGGAAGTGCCCCGTTCCGGTTTTTTTTGGGCCACCCTGTATAAGAAGGGTGTTAAATAATAAAATGTAAAATAAAACTCTCGGTCAGTGTGATAATAATGGGGTGAGGTGGCGGGGGCGGGGAGGGGGGAGGTGTGCATGCACCCTGGTTCCAAATAAATAGTATATCAAACTCCGTGTAGTTATTAGGTTAAAACCAGGCACAATTTGTACTTTGCTTCTCTTTTTCATCCACAGGCTCGTCTGGCATTCGCCGAGAAGGGTATTAAATACAAGAGCTACCTGAACAGTCTGATGACGGGTGAGATGCACGCCCCCTGGTATCTGAAGTCCGTTAACCCTAAGGGAACCGTGCCCGCTATGGAACACATGGGGAGACTCTTCACCGACTCTAAGGACATCATAGAATACGTCGACACATTGCCATCTGATAGTAAGTCCGATTTTGTTAGAAACATTACAGTCACTATATTTCTAAAAGCGCAGAATGAAGCGCGATATCATAAACCCGAACGACGCGCGCTAAGATTTACCCTAAGGGAACCGTGGCCGCTATGGACCACATTGGGAGACGCTTCACCGACTCTCGTCGACACATTTGCATCAGATAGTAAGACCGATTTGTATAGAAAACATTAAAGTCACTTAGTTGTTGTGTCATAGAGGGCGTTTATCTAAATGCGCAGAGTGAAGCCTCGCCACGTTAACCCGTGTGATGCATGTGCGCTCAATATTATTATAATATACGCTAGCTAATATATGTGGTAAAGTACGATTAACCTTCAATGTTATAGTGACTTCGTCGTTTGTATCATAGAGGGCAACTAACTAATTAGTGAATATTGAGGCACTATTCTATTCCATATGACGCCCTCTCTACATACAAGTGACATATATCTTACATGCGCCAGATAGTTGCATGAGGGTCGCTTTCACACACAAACTATCGATATTAAAGTGACTTCGGCGTCGCGTCATAGAGGGCGTATGATTAAGGGCGCACTGATAGTGAGGCGCCATAATAATGTGCATGCCCTCTGTAACTTTCATACAGTAGATAGTACTGCTGTGTTAGTCAGAGCGCGTTGGCGTGAGTGTAGTAATGTTGCGCCCTCACACATGGACGATTCCGCCGGAATGTATAATTATCGTGGCCCTTAGGTATGTTATTTAGTTATGATATTCGACATATACAATAAATAATATATAACAAATATCATGTTTCATTAATGAATGTTCTAGAACCTAAATTGTGCCCAGAAGAACACTCCCATTATGCTGAGCGAGTGAGCTACTTCCGGGACCAGTTAAACGCCCTCAACATACCGGTCATCACATACGGAGGGGTCTACCACCGTGACACCATCACCACCAATAGCTTGGTTCCTGGGTTCATGTCACAGACAAGACTGGATAGTGAGTGTAGACATTAACCCGTTCCCTACCATAGTGTTGGCAATCTCCATCGATTCATTACAAGGCCCGCTGCAGATTATATAACGTAGGCAATTGGGAAAGAATGCTATAGAAATGTGTAAGTCAAGATTCTTTAACATTTCCATCCTTCTTCAGAACACAGACAAGAATTCAATAATAATGTTGAGTATTACCTTCATGACTGTGCACACTTATGTTAGGTGGCACACAAAAACGCAACGGCATACACGCCATATTTCCCCTTCTAAAGCGACAGAATGTGATTGATTCCAATATACGAATATTGGCGAAATCGATTTCGTAATATTTTAAAATTATAATAAGGGCACATTTTTGTGACATAATGATAGGTTTCGAATTAATTTTGACAAAATGTAGCCGGCAACTAATTCAACTCGTTCGCTTGCCAAGTATGTCAACCTTGTAGTTTTTGCACTCGAATCATTCGTACTCTTACATTGTACCTCATATTAACGCCTACGAAGATATTCTACAAATATATCCTGCAAAAAATTACTCTTTACAGATATGCTGGAAAAGGGTTCCGAGGAGCTGTCGAACTTGCCCGAAGAAGAGCGAACCAATCGTCGTAATTATTCGGAGTTTGGAGAGATGGTTCGGAACAAGGAAACTGTCCTGAAGTGCATCGAGGTGTGCGATGCATTACTGGAGGAGGTGGAAGAGGAGCTCCGGAAGCGGAAGTCTGAGTACGGTATGTCATGTCATGTCAAAGGTCACACGTGCTATTGCATTTTCTGTTTTAAATGTGAATTATATGCGAATTACGTTGCTCTCATCACTTGTAACTTTATGGATGTTGGGCTCTTTTTATTCGATTGGTTTTATGTAGGATTCATCTTTGTCAACAATACAATGATTATAATTATAACAAAATAACAATACTCTTGGCCGCTTTTTCATATCCGATACAATGAATAAGCCTGAATACACGAACCAGAAAATAAAACACGCGCATATCAGAGCCATGTGCGCCGACTTTATAATTATACGCCTACTTACGCAAAGACACATTTAAGTAAAGATGCGAACATACGAACAACTGAACGCTAATCGATTTTCAAAATATTTCTCTCTCGAATTACTTCCTTTTCCACCAGGCGACAACGAATACTGGCTGTGCGGAGATACTTTTACAATTGCTGACATTTTTCTCAGCTGCGTCCTACACCGGCTAACATTCGTCGGGCTCTCAGAACGACTTTTCCTGTCAGGGCACCCTCTAACAAGCAACTACTACCAACGAGTTACGCAACGGGGGACATTCCAGAGGGAATGCGCGTACGCGAACAGCAAGGTGTGGTCGTTCTTTGTACCTATGATGCGTGCGCAGGTGAAGCGCGCACTCCCGGGTGTTTCGTTGATGTGCGTCGCCGTTGTGGGAGCGTACGCGTATTACAGGAGAGACGACATTCACAAATTCGTGGTTGATATGGTGGGAAATGGACCGACTCTAAAAAGCATCACGGATGTGTTTTCGTCAAACAAAGTAGATTCTTAACATCAGATTTGTTTTTTTTGCAGTATTTTTTGTTAATGCTGAGTAGAGTAAGAAACGTTTGACGTACATTTTAAAAATCGCTACCATGATTGGGCCTATTATAATAGATTAAGCTTAGTTTTTTTAGTGCATTGGTTTTTGTATCCAACGAATGATTGTCTATATTATTTGTATATCTGACGTAATCTTATGTATTTTGTTCTCTAGCTTCTTCAGCGGTCCAAAACAATTCATTGCCAGTGTATTTCAGTGCTTATTGTGTAAGCAAGTATGTTTAGTCTGCATGTTATGATCATTTCTGACTGGAAAGACATGGAATTAAATGGATGTATCAACATCAATGATAGCAAGGAAATAGATAGTCTGATATGAAAAATAAAACAAAAAATTGAAACATGAAGCAAAATGAGCAAAATGAGGAGCTGAGCTGAGCTAGGGTTTGGATGGACGAGATTTTCGTCAAATTGCTTCAGACCCAATGACACAGTGATTTATATCACACTAAGCAAATTAAGAACATAATCGTTTAAGTAATTGGTCGCAGGCAAACAAAAGAAACTTTCAAAATATGGGGAATCGTTACATCGCTTTAATAAAGCAAACATCAACATTTAGGTTAATTGGATATCACACCGCCGGAGTAGCCATTTAATGGCTACTCAGGCGGTGTGATATCCAATTAATCTAAATATATGTCATTATATCCAGGGTAGTTAATTGTAATGCAAACTAACATTGTGCTTATTAAGCCCGTTTTTTCAGTCGGATTGCAAAAATCTATGTCATGAAAAATACTTAAAGGGATCTAATATTAAACTTTGTATATGTGCAAAATTGGTTATCGGTTGATACAATGTGTAATGTTGTGATGTGATATGTCCACTTAGTAATGTGTGAACATTTCAAGTTAAATGGATATATGGCCGAGTAATGGGCTAAAATACAAAGTGATATCTACTTATGTATTGCACTGACATTGTACGCAGTTATGATTATCCAATGGATAGTTGAAAACCTGAACACTTTAATCGTAGACATTTTTCTAACGAAAGGGGAACTCGAACAAAAAACATGTTTCTTTCTTTTGTTAATACAAATACACGAAGGTATGGCAGAACCACTAAGTTCCAAATTAAATTGTGTGGATTGAGACAATGTTATCAGATCCCTTTAAGAATATAATCGTTAAACAAAATTGGTCGCAGGCAAAAAAAAAGAACTTTACAAATATGGGGAACGTTACATTCCCATCGCTTAAACAAAACAAAAAGCAATGGCTAATCAGACGATGTGATATCCAATTGACCTAAAATTATGTAATTATATCCAGAGCAGTTTACATTATTAAAACCAACATCGTGGTAATTATGGCCGTGTTTTCAATTGGATTGCGAGAATATATGTCAGGAAAATAATTAAAGGGATTTAATAAATTTGTTGACATGTGCAAAAAGTCGTGAATGCTTGTCTGATGAAATGTGTATTTTTGTGATCTGATACGGTATGTCCAAGTATAGATGTGTGCAAATTCCACGGTAAATAAATGCCATATGACCGAGTAATGAGCGAAAATGCAAAGTGGTATTTGCCAACTCACTGCACTTACTTTGTTAGAAATTCAAACACTTCAATCATTAATATCTTTATAACGAAGGAGAAATGCGGAAAACCCAAACCTGCTTCATGTTTCTACTGGGAATACGATTACAATTATATATATGAGAGCCGCTAGAGTTCCAGATAAAATGTTATAAATCATGAAAATGTTACTAGATCCCTTTAAAGGGACAGTCCCTCTTTTACAAATCGTCTGAACAGTTTCCAGTAGACGGATGAGGATGAATGTAACACACACACAACAATTCAGATCGAACAGCCCTGTAATTTGGATTCTACGAATGAAAAACGAATGCGCCCCTCCACCAAACTATATATCGGTCAATAAAGGAGTTTAACTGATTTAGCATAATATTACAACAATATTGTACTTATTCTTGTAAAGGTATTGTGAAGCCGACATTTGTAAAGAATATACAATATTACATCTAGTCAGTTTTAGCGAGTTTTGGTTATTTTGTTTAGTATTCGCTTACGCCGTTGTTCGATCACAATCTGTGCGCGGGTTACGTAGGAGTCACGCACAGCAACGTGGTACTCCGTGGAATGCGCCGTGAGCGAAATTTCGCACCGGGTGAATACTCGTATAATGCACAATTTAACGCGTTGTGTCGTTTTATTATTTTGAGGTCTATAACTCCACGAAAAAGAGATTTCGAGCCCTAATTTGTTCAGGCATGCTGTTAAATGACAGTTATTTTATATAAGACAATAACCTCGCAACTTTTTAAATTTGGCTTGCAAAAGGCGGACAGTCCATTTCATTGAAGTTATATTCGTATAATAGAAGTGGTAACATTGTGGTGTAGTTGTTATTGAATGCAATTTAAAATGTTATCAAAAAAGATAAACTGGACAGGGTTATTATTTTGTCTCAAATTTATATCAATAATAAGAGTTGAATGTCAAAGTATACCGTTTGTAAAATACGTTTATAGTAAATTAACAATACGCCTCCAGATAATTTCCTTATACAATAATGAATTACCTCATTAATATGCATAATTTACGAACGCGATCGTCGTACATAATTAGCGAATATAAATTAATGTGCCATATCCTTAGTATATCAATTATGATGTATTACAAAATTGACATTATACGACCGTATACGAACAAATTAAGCGGAAAAAGATCGTTATCAATCATATTACGCGCTATAAAGGTTAATTGACTATATATTTTGTTAAAGATATGACATTAGTGTTAATGAGTAATAAGAACGAATTTATTCGAAAGTTAATGTATTTTCATATACTTTATAGTCAATAGACGCGATCTTTTCATATCTACTATCAATAACATATAAAAATAGATTTTAATATAATGAATTAAATTCATAATGGCTATTCTACTTTGATGGTTTTCTGGATTATTATTTAAATGGGCTTTCATTCTAATCAACAATCCTCAGTTCATCAATATTGATACATTACTTTCTAAATAAACTGTAATTAGTTGCTTTACAGTGCGAGTAAAAAAAAAAACGAAACCGGACTTTGATAGCTTATAAATCCAGAAATCTAGAGGTATAAATGTTGATATTGGTTTCATGTTAAAGCTTGGGAAATCGCCTTTAAAATGATATATCATACACTCTGATCACTTCATGCTTCACCGATCGCGACCTAATTATCCAAAAGCATGCAAAAACTACCCGTGTCCAAGTTTTCAGTGTTTTGTGAATGGTTGCATCTGTTGTTTGATTTTCAAAGATAACTTCATCCTAAACATGTCCTATTCAGGGCCCCTGCCTCCAAACAATGGGGCTGCTGATGGGAGGACAGTGGGGGATCCCCTTCAACACTGATGAACATGAAAAACATGAAAAACATTGGCAACCAGCTGGTATTTGCTTTGATTCACCAAAGGATATTCTTGAAATGCTCTATTTGAAAAAACGGTAAACAAACGCATTCATTTATGATAAACACAACAAAAAAGTCCCCCCTAATCAAAATATCGTACATTTTTAACAAAAAGGTTTTGAGCAAAATAACTCGGCAGGATTGTTTCTACACTTATTCACTAACTTCTGTGTAAAAATGATATTATCCGTCGAGTCATGAATGAGTGAGCACCCAATAAAGACAAAATTGTCACTTTTCAAAAGTCACATGACTCTTGTGACTTTAGAAAAGTGACAATTTTGTAGTTTTTGTATGACTTTGGATAATAAGTTCGCGTTCGATGAAGCGTAAAGTGATCAAAATGTATGATGTATAATTTTAAAGGCAATTTCCAAAGCTTTAATCTGATACCAATATCAACATATGTTTATAATTGTGGATTTATAAGCTATCAAAGTCCGGTTTCGTTTTTTTGACTCGCACTGTATAGTCAATATATCTTCTATTCGTGATTCAATTCCTCGTTAAAAACTGCTATCTACTATCAATAACATATAACAATTTAATTTAATGAATTAAATTCGTAATGGCTATTCAACTTTGATGGTTTCCTTGATTATTATTTAAATGGGCTTTCATTCTAATCAACAGTGCTCAATTCATCAATATTGACACTGTCTAAATAAACTGTGATTAGTTGCTAGTCAATATATTTTCTATTCGTGATTCAATTCGTCGTTAAAAACTGCTCATTAATTTGTATGTATGGACGTTTCGATCGCATGTCCAATATGTGGCTCGGTACGTGATTAACCCAGCTAGCGCCATGATCAACTCTAGTCACAGTACTCGTAGCATCAGATCAAATCATTTGCTATATAATTCACACATGACAATAAATAGCTGTGGAGTTAATTGTATAGAGACACTCTTCTTCTTATCAAATTTCAATTGACTGTAGATGAAATTATTATATTCATGTAAACTTGACTAGGAAATGGGTCATGATGATTATTGCAAATTAATGAGGCACTGAGAGGGTTAAATGACGGTCGTAGGCGGTGCTTATGCGCTGCACGTTGGCTCTCGCGTAACGTCACATGATGACATTTCGAGTACATGTATACATCTAGTCGAGGCGACGTGACAGCGAAATCGCGTAGCGGCGCATGCGCACTAGCTTCAACCATGACGTAACCAAGCAGATAGCTGCACCCCCTATATTTATATAAAAAGACGTGCAAGTGAAAAAGGGAGCTCATTGTCCTCGGGATTTCTTCACATAGAGTTTGTCTGATTGCCGTGTTGCTATGGGGTTTAACCCTGGATCCACCACTCGCTGACGGGTTCATTTTCAGTTTTAAATGCATGCATATTCTTGGATTTCGATGAATCTAATCGGAGGTTTACACAGCGTGAATTGTGCTAGATCCAGAGCCGACTTATGCTTAGGTCACAAATGCTCCGATTTGGGATACGGCGCCCGTACGATGCCACTTTTAGGTGAAATCTTGCGGGAATCTTGCGGCGCCCGCAAGGGTGCCGTGGCTATAGTCTAGGTTCTATACTCTGTGAACTGTTCGCGCGTGCATACACCTTTCCCCCATACATCGCGTTACCCTGTGAACTGTATGCCCGTTGGATCTGTCGTGTGTACAGATCACACGAGTGAGTACAGATCAATGCTGTATACAGAGCTCTCTCATTGGCGGGTTCGGGGTGGCGGAGATCAGCTCTCGAAAGTCTACATCTAGTCTACCGTGGCTATCGTGCGGTCGCCGTGGCATTTTTCCTCGCCGTACGATGTCAACAAAATGTTTAACGCGGAGTTTAAAAAAAAAATGCATCGTACGATTTTTAACTTGCCGTAAGCCCGTAGACACGTCGTAGAGAGCATCGCACGGGCACCGTAAGGGCACAGCACGGACACCGCAGCCTTTTTTTTTCGAATATCGTACGATTTTGAGACTGAATATTTGGCCACTCAAATCGTACGGGTACCGTGGAGTCACCGCAAGAGCACCATAAGGCACCCGTACGGGCATTAAGATTGTGTTCACGGGAGCCGTGCGATTTATGTTTTATTTTAAGCCAAAAGTCATCGTACGGGTCCCGGCAAATATGTGACTGATACTCTAAGATACCTCAGACATCGTACGATATCACAATTTCCCAAAATCGTAGGAAATCCGCCGTAGGAAGAAAAATCGTACGGCGCCCGGAGCATTTGTGACCTAGGCATTAGCGGATTCGTTTTTTTAAAGGAAATTAGAGAAAACGGAACAAATTCTGATATAGTGTTAAGCCCAAAGCTCACAGAGCCAACTCAGTCCGATCCAACTGGTTTTCAGTCAGGCTAAAGTCGAGCTTTTCAGTCGGAGCCGATTCAACATGCTGAATCGGCTCCGACTGACCTTCAATTGGCTCCTGACTGGCGAAATCGGAGTCCTGAGGCAACGCTTACTTAGCCGATCTGAGTGAAAAACTGTCGGGTCGGGTTGAGTCGACTCTGTGTGTGTTGGGCTTAAAATAGATCACTTTTTATCTTATCAATCAATTCCGCAAAACAAAATATTCTGGAAGTTATGTTCCCTGAAATATGCTATTTCAGAACTTGATATCTAAAAATTCTACTAGGAACGTTAATTTGGAGTCTGCAATACACAATTGTTCTCTATGTTCTATGAAAAAGATTTCTTGTTAGAATCATGGCACAGAAGCAACATAAGTACTCTGAATATCCATGGCAAAATACCATGCCGTGTAAATCATGTGAATAATAAATTCCCCGAACACGATTCTCTCATGAAACGCCATTTCTGTGATTGTTAGTGAAATGTAATGATTTAATTAATGCTTTTCACATCCATATACTCAACGAACTATGTTGTAATGTTGGTCTTCTTTAATTCATGGATTCATTGCAAAGAAGGAAAACGAAAAACGCATACCAACGGGATTTACTGAAGTGCACATCGAATCATATAATGGTAAGTAAAAGAATATATTTATATGTTTTGTCATATTGTAGCAATGCTGATATTATCGTCATGATCTATTCATATTATATTCCATTCCAGTTTGTATTACATTCGCCTCCTTCTTTTTGCAGTTGTTGTTGCTGTTGATTATCTTCTTATTCTCTATATAATCGTATTGCTATTATCATTTTTAGTAGTAGTAGTAGTAGCAGTAGTAATAATAATAATAGTAGTAGTAGTAGTAGTAGTAGTAGTAGTAGTAGTAGTAGTAGTAGTAGTAGTAGTAGTAGTAGTAGTAGTAGTAGTAGTAGTAGTAGTAGTAGTAGTAGTAGTAGTAGTAGAAGTAACAATGCAATTGCACATTTAATCATCACAATAATTAGTATTATAATTAGTCATCTTTGACCGGTTACTGCATACGAATGACCATTATGTTTTTGATCCCATTTAAGTTTGTCAATCAGAAATTGTAATTGATTCGAGTTGCAACTAATTTGAATTATTCTCAAAACAAAAACATTGTAAGGTTTGATGTCAGCATCATACATCGGGCGTATACAACTCAAGATCCACAAAACCTTTTAATGTATACAAACCGAAATGCATCGAGCATCACAATTCCTCTCCATAAATGTGATATTGCATAACCTACATGTGTTATACATTAGCATAATTTGTAGAAGTAGAAAAAGAAATCATGACGAGCTCGCCAAAACATGATGCCGACTATAGATAGTAGCGTCTTTTCGCTCGGCGACGGGACTATGGCTACAACGCTAATCTTAGCGGGGGGTCGCACTCAGAGCGAAAATTTCCCCGTAGCGGCCAAACCTAGGACGGTAGTTCGCCGAATTAACGTCGGGAGTACAGCCGCTACGCGGGTACGTGATCAGCCAATCAGAGCGCTTGGACGGCGAGGCTCGCTGCCTCACGTGTTTCATGCACTGATTCGTGACGCGCTGCATGCACAGTACAGTATGTTGTGATTTATACTGCCTGTACAACATGCATGCATGATAAATGGAACGAGTGAAACTCCCGCGTATTCAGAATTGCGAAACTGCAAATAGATCGCGACGGTAGCCAGAGTACGGGGACGATCAAAGCTAATTTAA
This sequence comes from Echinarachnius parma, assembly GCA_037951105.1. NCBI lineage: Eukaryota > Metazoa > Echinodermata > Echinoidea > Clypeasteroida > Echinarachniidae > Echinarachnius > Echinarachnius parma. The sequence continues at coordinate 143,729 of JBAMJV010007117.1, forward strand.
ATCCCCCGTAGCCGCACTCCCGTCGCAGAGCGAAAAGACGCTAGTATCACTCTCGAAACCGCCCTCTAAAATCTAGGACCCAGCCTCTTTAAAGCCCTCCGCACACAGAGCCGACTCGATCCGATCTGACTGGTTTTAAGTCGGTTCAGCTCAGTATACGTTGCCTCAGGCCTCCTGTTTAGCCGGTCAAGAGCCAGACGGAGAACATTCGAGGCCGATTCAACATGTTGAATCGGCTACGACTGAGCGAAACCGACTATAGCCTGACTGAAAACCAGTCGAATCGGGTCGAGTCGGCTCTGTGTGCGGAGGGCTTAACATGTTTAAAGCGATCTTTAACTTCATCAGATTTTTCAAAAAGAGATATTTGAAAATTTAATCAAACGGTCATTGTAAAGCTAGGCGCAGAAAGAGCCGACTCGACCCGATCCGACTGGTTTTCAGTCGGATCTGCTCTTCGTGCGTTTGCTGACGATTGTGCCAGTCGGAAGTCAGTCGGAAGCCTAACGGGCCCGGTTCAACATGTTGAATCGGCCTCGACTGAATAGGACCGATTGTGGCATTCAGTCGGGTCGGGTCGGATCGGGTCGAGTCGGCTCTGTCTGCGCCGGGCTTCAGATGCATCTGTTTGACGTCAGATAGTTTCATAGCAAAAGAACACTGTTCACCTAAAACAGTGAACATTAATGTCAGATTGTATAACCTATACCTGCCCATAATATTAAGTTTGCCTTCATTCAAAAAGCGTTCCAGTCACATGCCTCCATATTTAGAGAGACATTTGGAAAATCAAATTCCATTCTTCTGTTACCATGCATGAGGCAAACAACAAGGAATAAGATAAACTAGACTCCAAATGTATTATTGTATTTGATTTTGACAAAGTTAATGGATCCCTTTAAAATCGGAAGGCCTTCCGTCATCTAAACACTAGTCATGGTATTGGACACAAAAGTCTCAAAGTTTTACATGTTTGAATTCGAGCACACAATAAACGCAAGTCTCGCGCCAAAAAGAGATGAGATGTCGTGCGAAGATGACATTTCACAAACACAAAGGATATGGAAGAAACCGGAAAGGAATATCCAAGTTCAAGCGCAGTTCTTTGTTGTTTGTTTATGATATTTTACCCGTGTCCATGGCAACAGCGACTTCATAATGATTGTAGATCCCTTTCAAGAGTTGATATGTATGCCAATTCACTAAGCTCACGAGTTAGTTGTATTTACGCTGTCACCGGTCTTATCAAAAAAATATTGTTATAATTATACATGTCAATAATATAATCGAAAATGACCATACACTTAAATCTTGATTTATATGTTTGTAATTATTGGAAATTATTTAGTGTAATGTTTCATCCGTTTCCATGTCAAAAGTGATGTTGTACGCACGTATACATGTTGGTCTTTTTTTTTTATAAGCGCAACGGTCTAAGAGTAAAATGTTAATTACTTTAAAATGTATTGTTTATTGCTTAAGTTCGCCACAAAAACAATAAATATACGCCTACGCACGCAAGTCCCTTTATAATAGCTTCGTCTTCTGATTCTAAATTGCTTCTCAATTATATTTATTATGTTTTATCTCCTGCCTCTTATCACTCCCAGTGTTTCAATTTAGTTGTTTTATTCAATATTAATTCATCAGCTATACATACACAATACACTAATAGATGTGTGTTCGGCTTTTTGTTTTCTTTTTCTTCTTATAACTCATTTATACTTATTTGCCTACTTCTTCTTCCCCCCCCCCCCCGATTACTCAACTATGTCTCGGCCACGATCGGTCCCGATCCTCTTTTGTTTGTAAATTACTCACCCCACCCCCCCCCCCCCCCCCCCCCCACCCCTTCAAAAACACTGGCTTCGGGCCTGTCAGTGTTTTAATTGTGTTATTATATGATTATGCATTACCAATTACCATTTGTTACTACATTGCTCTATTGTTTCACAGGATTCCTCATGGAAACACTACATTCGACTAGTTTTCATCACTTCTTTGATCCTTATAATCGGTACGTGAATTGTCATCTGTTGGTATTTCCTATATATATTTCGTTATTGCAATTTCTAAATTTTGATTGTATCATAATTTATAAATTAGTAAAAAAAAAATGAATAATATAACCCATCGTTTTTCCCGAATCACAATAAGCCTTTTTATCTTTATAGACATGTAATGTTGGTGTTAGTACATGTAATTGTAAAATATCCATAAACTATGAAATTCATAATAACTGGAATCAATGTAAATAAGACTAACTATACTCATGCGTAACTATTTTAACGTCCAATTAATTCCCAAATAGATGGGTTTTATGAAGGAAAGATGCACCAATTCATCTTTCATAAGTTGGACACTTTTGGGAAGATGCAAATACTATAATGTATGGAAACAACGAAGACGTTTTTCCTTCATCTGAATGAGCTTATTTATACCGAAGAGGTATAGGGACAATGTATAGGGACAAGTGGAACTGAATCCCCCTTTTTACTGCCACATGTCATCTTTTGTAGCTCGAGTCCATCAAGCAGAGGAACACCCAGGGGTACAAGGCAAGGAACAAGAGAGGTGCACCGATTCACCCTCCCCCCCCCCCCCCCCCGCCCCCACATGGATGCGCTTTGTTGGAAGTGGATGGTATGCTTTAAAACATAACAATATATTTTACAAATGTTTCTCGCTCTTTAATCCATTTTAATCCATCGTCAATAGCTCGAGTCCATCAAGCAGACCTAGGGGTACAGAGCGAGGAACAACAGAGGTGCACCGATTCGCCCCCCAAGGATGAGCTTTGTCGGAAGATACCAGACGGGAGGGGTGGGATGATACAACCAGTCGTGAAGGAGAAGCTGACGGGCCCGGCTATTGTTCTCCGCGGGATGAGACACTACTCCTGCGAAATTCCTGGTACGTTTTTCTTTTAGTTATATTTGCAAAATCGTTCAATAGATGTATCAAATATTCTATACACCCTTCAACAAGAGACTGTTGATAAAGAATTACACTTCATGATGTCATCTTGTTACGGCTTTCTCTATACAACTAACGGCGGATGATGATGCATCGCTCAACATTATACAAATAATACACTGTCTAGAGTGCATTGTGTAAATGCATCGCACGCGAGGCTCTGTTAGCTGTGCGTTGCGCACGAGGCGTAGCCGAGTGCGCAACGCACAGCTAACAGAGCCGAGAGCGCGATGCATTTACATGATGCACGATAATTGAGACCGTGTATTATTTGTTTTATAACACGAGCTCAACCACGGAATCGTTTATTTTGCTGGATTTTTAAAAACAGACTTGCCATGCCACAATTAGTAACCCAGTCTATCTACCCTCTAGAGTGTGAATATGAATTTACAAAATTCACCATCCGACTACCTGCACTCGCTTCACTGAATGTGAAGCTCAGCAGATCAAACGCAGTCCACCAGAAATTGCCGAAAAAAATTCCCGTAAAATGAGAATTATCAAAGCATTTTATGCATTTCCATTCCAAAACTTACCAATATCAAACCACATACCATATAATTTACGAAACTGCTAAGATTGATTTACTACAATACCGATAATTTACAAAACGAAGCTTTTTCCATCTTTTTAAAAATCACTTTCGCATGTTTGTCTCCGATAGAACTATGTAAACAAGCATTGTGACGTCATAGCCGTGCAAAAATGTGTGCAATGAAAACGAGTAACGCACCCCGGTTGCACCCTGTTTTGCACGGTCGTGCATGTTTGTTGAAATTTAATGAATAGTCACGTGACAGGATTTAACCAATCACGTTACTGAATTTACCAGAGCCGTGTTATAAAAGCTGATAAGCGTAGCCCGCTTTTGTTAGTGCCAGTCAATTGACGTTTCATATACGTTTATGTCAGCATCCATTTACCATGGAATTGTCACAAATCACTCAGTGGATATATAACATCACAGAAATACACATTTGACCAACCATTTGCCACTTTTTGCACATGTCAACAAAGTTATTAGACCTCTTTAAGTGTTTCTCTCTATTTCAGGCAACACACTGCAACAACCTTTTTCTTTCATATTTCAGCTTGCCTTGCTAACCCCTGTCGCAATGGAGCAACCTGTGAGGAAATCACAACTGGTTACACGTGCGTGTGTGCAGTCGGTTACATCGGGTTTAACTGCGAAATAGTGGCAGGTAAGTTCCGTTACATGCCCAATAACAAAATGTTATTTGATTCAAGGTACTCATATTGTTACGTATATTGCAGAACTATACGCATCGGACAGGTTGGGAAGGTTTCCCTAGGCAAGTAGGATATATTCAAAAGGCAACTAAATAACCTGCATATGATTTTGTGTTTGCCTGTTTTTGTTTTTTGGGTTATTTATTTATTTTTGCTTTCTGTTTGTCCAACTTTGTGTATGACCTGATTGTTTTTATTCTTCTGATTATTAACTATGTTATCATGTCAATTACAAAATGCCCGTTTCCAGCTAAATATCCCCTTTTTTAGCAGTGCTGTGAAACATACGATACAAGTGTATGACATTTACATCTTAGAGAGGACATACATTGAACAAAACATTACAAGCAAACTAAAATAATGGGAAAACAGTAAATATTTATTTCTGAATGTGTTAGTAAAATGATATTACAATCATTACATAAGCAAATCTTCACCTTTTTTCCATGATCAAACGAAAAGTCGTTCAATTGTCTGTTTTTATTTCAAATTTATTCTCTGAAATAGGCACAGATCAAGCAACCGATGCAACTGCTTTTTCATCTGAGACATCTGCGACACCGGGAGACGAATCATCGCCAGCAACAACGGATATCACTGCTTACAACTCGACGTCTAGCGAGACAATAAAAAGTGGCACCACAACTGAGACACCGACAACGCCAACAACTTTTGCAGAAATTAATGCGACAAGTAAGTCACCGCAAGTTCCTAATACTTCTACGACTTCTGTAACTGACTTATTGCCAGAAATAACTGCCATCGGTGGCAACATCTCGTTTAGTGAGGCAACGCATAGTAGCACCACTTCTGAGACGCCGATAACGACAACCTCTTTTGCAGACTATAACACATCGAGTAAGTCAACGCAATTTGCTACCACTTCTGCCATGTCCGAAATTGCATTATCGTCAGCAACAACTGCCATTGATATTAACAACCCGCCAAGTTACACAACACAAGGAAACAACAGCACTACACCCGAAGCAGCGTCAGAAACAACTAGTTTCGCAGGAGACGGCTCTTCAGGTGAGCAAACACAACACGGTACCACAACATCCGAAAGTCCCCTAGTTGATACGTCATCAGCAACAACTACCGCGGCGAACAGCAACTTGCTAAGTGATGCAACCGCTGCTGCCACATCTTCTCCCGCTGTCAACTACAACTTGACAGGTATGGCAACACAAATTGGTACCACATCGGAAGCATCGTTAGCGGCAACACCTTTGACAGGCAACATCCTGCACAGTGAGTCAACACAAATTGCTAACACTTCCGAGCGTTTGGAAGAAGAGTTCTCGCCAGCAACATCTGTTATTAACCATTCGTCAAGTGAGGCAACACACCGTGCAACTTGGGCACAATTTGCAACATCCACTGTCGTAGGCTACGACCCTTCGAATGCGTCACCACAAGTTGCTACCGTGGCTCAGGCTTCAGAGATACATACATCGCCTTCAACATCTTCTGTTGGTGGGTTTGACTCGTCATCGCAACACGCCACATCTTCTCCGACTTCGGGCATTGACGAATCGCCTGAACCGTCTGCTGTTGTCACCAATATGTTGTCACGTAGTGCAACGCAAAATAGTTCTGCGACAGAGATTCCACCGATTTCTTCGCAAACGACTACCGTCGATGGTGACAGCGCGTCAAATGAGGCAACACAAGTTTCCAGCGCAATTAACAGTTCTGGAGTTGCAACGTCTGCATCAACTACTCCTATCGTCGGCGATTACTATTCGGGTGAGTCACCAATCGCTTCGACCACTTCTGAGGATCCCGATGTGGAGACATTTTCGACAACCCCTGCCATCGATGGTAATAACTCTTCAAGTCAGGCATCACAATATGCCTCCATGACTGAATCGGCGTCAACAACAGTAACCGACAATGTAGGCAGCAACTCATCGCATGAATCAACACAAGTTGCTAGCACAACCGGGAATCCTGATGTCGAGAGTCCTCCTGCAACGCCAACCAACGATGGTAGCAAGCCGTCTAGTGAGTCACCACAAGTTGCGACAACATCTGTGACGTCGAGTATTGATGCCTCGCCTACAACACATGCCGTTGTCAGCAACAGCTCGTCAAGTCAGTCACCAGAAGTTGCTACCACATCTGGGACTTCCGCTGTGGATACTGCTCCCGTGGCCAGCAACAACCCGTCTTCGAGTAAGGCGACTCAAGACGCCACCGCGTCTAAGACTGCGTTGTTGTCGGCAGCAACAACCAACGTCGGTATAAACATTCAACGCGTGTTGTCGTATGTGTTTATGTTATCATTGATACATTTCCTTTATCAATGCTTAAAGTAACCGGGTCGGTGTGTTAGGTTGGTCTTATGAAAGCGCTCGCAATGGGAGCCGCCATGATTGATACGCATGCCGCGTGCTCTGTACTATACCATATACAGTAGCTTTGAAGAAGAGTGTAGCGTTCGTAAGCAAGTTTCACGCTTGCGTACGATTCCGCTGGTGATGTTATGTTAGCGTTTCTCTTTGACATCGCCTTTCCACTCTCATCGTAACACAATGATTATAACATCATTAGTTAAAGCTCACATAGGCTCATACAATTCGCAAATTGTACATGCTCTATTTATCTGGTAATAATATTGATTGAAGTATTACAAACTATAATAACGTTATAAACTGGTATAACGTTACAATGTGCAAATGGCTGAATGCCAGCAAAATATGTTACTATTCAACAGCTTGATAACATAAAGTTTGATATGCTATTTTGTAATTTCTTATTTTAAAGACAAACTGTTTTATATTGAGATTAAGTTCTTATGTGTCACAAAGCCGAATGTGATTACACAAACTACTACAAATTTACATTTTCTTTCTTAGAATGTTCTGGAAATATGTATATCATTCATATGTTGCATAATATTTGTAATGTGTCAATTGCGTCTTTTTTTAAAAGCTTTACTGGGTAGTTTTAATTGTAGAGATGTTCATTAAAAAAATATGTTTTGTTATGTCAGATTAAGTAATTATTCAGGAAGATTACACCTTGACATATTCATGTTAGTTATTATCTTGTACAAAGCTAACTAAAACATGCTAAAGTATACTTTCTATCATGATGAACTATCCAAATCATTTTGAAATTACTTTATAAGGTTCATATTTATGATATTTCGAACTTGAATGTATTTGAATTGAATTGGAATGATTTGAAACGAACACATCATTGTCACCCATCATTGATGAGGTTTAGTTTCATATCTCTTCATGTGACTATATGAAACTAAAATGTATAAATATGTATTCCATGTTTGTTTTATATTTAAATAATATAGACACCATTTGATTCTGAAAGTATATATATGTGACGTTTGCTCAATCACACAATATAATTATATTAATTTCTTCTTTGTTTTGCCTAAATGAAAAAGAATGCTGTATTTTGTGTAGCAGTTATATTCAATTTAACCGAGTATTTATCAAGTAAATGTACTTCAAGTATTTATCTACGTATGCGTAATATATTAAACTATACGCCACCCCACCGACATTGTTACATTCTTATATAATCATAAGATGATTTGTAATTATATATTTAAAGCAAGCTTTTCCTTCGCTGAGTTGTGGATGAGATTTTATTTGTATACATTATAAAACTGAGTATTTTATCAAGTTCATGTTCTTAGAATTTAGTATGCATAATGCATTATGTATTTCACTATTGTGTAGAGACATAACCCACCGACATAAAAACAATATTTTTGTTTTATAGTTTTATATTGTTCCTTACAAAAATGTAGATAAGATTCAAGAAATCCTTAAATCCGACAAGCCGATTTTAACTTGTTCCCTACTAGACTTTGCAATAGTCTATACATTGCCCACTTGATTCCATAGGCACAGGGTTAAGATTTCCGTATCATCGTATCGCAGCGATTTGAGGGGGAAAAAAACATCCACAATCATATTTTGTATGCCATGTAAAATGTATTATATTCGTTGAATCCAAAATGGCCGATTTTAGGATCCCCGTATCCACGTATTTGCAGTGATTTGAAGGATATTGTCCCATACTTATATAGTTCATACGTATATGACGTTATAAACCGAACACAAAAAGTAACTTACCCCCTAAGCAATTGCCCATAATTTCATAACCAAGAATCGTTTCAAGATTTCAAGATTTCGTCTTGCCAAGATATCCCTATGGTAGTTAGGAAAACAATGTGTAAAAATAAGAGGTAACCATTAATCCATGGTTTAGTGAGCACACATTACAGAACAAATAGTCATAGACAACATTCGCAAAAGTATGATCATCATTACAAATTATTGAGAATTGGAAAATTGAAAAATGCACTGTTTTACAATTGCAATTAATGCATTTTACCACATGTGCCATAAAAAAATCAAAATGAATGGAATATCAAACAGCATTGCTTCATAAACCATGATCAATGCATTTCGCCACATGTGCTGATCCACAACAATGTACAGGCACACGCAATACCTCGTGACTTTTTAATTGGGCCATTTTGTCTTTAATCTGTGCTCATTCAGCCATAAAGTGATGAATATCTCTGATTTTCGCACATATCAAACATAACAACTGTGCCAATATTGTGGTAAGATGACATCTTGAAACAAGTATCGGTTATGACATTATGCGCAATTGCTTAGGGGGTAAGTTACTTTTTGTGTTCGGTTTATTAGCACTTCTTGATAGTCCGATTGCTCAGTGTAACATGTTTAATTATTATTATACGGGAACTCTTATCTCTTTTGGTGATTTCAAAATCTAGTAGGGAACATGTTGTTTACCTCAAACTCTCACGAAGCGTCAACTATTAATGTTACGTTCCACTATGAATGTCGCATCCCATCCCAACGTTAATATGGAAATCAAAATAAACTTCTTGAAAAAAAATACTATTGTTTGTGTGGTTTTGTATTAATGTTGGTTTCGGTTGAGATTTGTCTTCGGTTGCGTTTGTCTAAATTTGTCTAGCAGATAATCAGCATTATTTGTTTAAACGTGTTACAGAATGAAATACGTACAAGACCCATTCATGAAAAAATCCCATGGGTTAGACAAAACAATGTAGATATTGTACACCCCTATATAATGCAACCGAATACAAATCACAAAAGAAATCAAAAGTCATGTTTATGCTGAATGTAGCTGTTTTTCTCTTGAGTTTCCCAATAACAGTGATCCAATAACTTTATGATCTTTGTTCAAAATGTGCTACATGAACATTAAATCTTTTACCAATATTATTGCTAAATTATTTTTTATTAATTTTGTGATATTTTCAGAAAATAAGTGAAACATTGATGACAGATTGTTATTCCCGATCGCGAATTCGGATACTATCAAATATAACGATCGAAGTATCTGAATTCAGCTTCCGGAACACCTTCAATTAAAACATCCCTATAATTAGGGAGAAATTTGAAAAAATCAAACCCATTTCATTATTGTACTACCATAAGCCAAACAACACTAGGCGCATAAGAAGTGTGAAAGCTTCAAAATATAATTTTGGTTGATTTTGACAAAGATACTGGATCACTTTAAGTAAACGTTTATTGTTCATCTTCCCAATAATAATGGCTTAGTTAAGTTGTAAACTTGTCAGGGTACTGACCAAAGAGACCTGGGTCCATATTCATAAAACCCGGCTAGCATAGTTTCATGCTAAGTGTATTTTAGATGATGTTGCTAAGTACTTAACTCATGGTCCTGTATATACTTACTAACTAGGATTAAATTAGTAGGTACCGAAGGCTAACCCAGCTAACCATAATTGGGAACTAAGAAAATTGCCGGTTGCTCACTAAACTGCATGATCTGAAGTTCACTTAGCATAGAACTAAGCTAGCGGGGTTTTATAAATATGGGCCCACTTCACTAACATAATATAAATGTTCATATCTATATAATTATGCGCATTTGCCGCTTGATAACGTAGAGACGAGGCATCACATTAATCTGTTCTATTATCAAGGGGATTTTATGTTCTTGATGTAAACAAAACTATGAAAAGTCTAAAATAATTGCATGTTTCTTTTAAATATATTTTATATCAAAGCTACAAAAGGCTTTCCATAATTGTTAAGTCCAAATTAGAGTTAAGTTCAACTTAGGATATTTGTGAGACACCCCCCCCCCCCCCCCCCCCAGAATCCCAACAAAGCTATAATGATTACCATACAATTATTAAGATTAAGTCATAAAAGACATGACACAGATTATGAATCAATGAATTGGAAACGTCGTAATTACACAAGCATGACAAGTATTTCTTTAGAGGGTATTTAACCCATTATGTACCCAATCAATCCGACCACGCTATCTCACTGTCCATCTCCCTCTATCGGAGATTCCGAACCAGTTCAGTGATGCCTCTCTCACCTTGGCCCCGCTGCAGAAAGAGATACAATCGATTGTAAGTTAAAATTAATTGTAAGTCAGATCATGTGTTCTACATGCGCAAATCTGATTGGTTGAAACTCGCAAATTCTCTGACTTACAATCAATCGTAACTTACAATCGATTGTATATCTTTCTGCAACGGGGCCCTTTTCTCCATTAGCGAAGCTACGGGGGCACCGGGGGCACGGGGGCATGCACCCACCCACAATCTAACAAACACAGTAACAAACATAAGCCTTTATTTTGTCCAAACCGGGTCATCTTTATCAGACCTGGGTCCCGTTGCAGAAAGAGATACAATCGATTGTAAAAAGTCAGATCCTGTGTTCTGAATGCTGATTGGTTGAAACGCGCACATGTTCACTTATTATAACTTACAATCGATTGTATCTCTTTCTGCAAGGGGGCCTTTATCAGACATCCTTATAACAACGACACGTCTCTCTTAATAAGTAGTGCTAGTTTTTAGGAGATTCTAATTACAGGACATTTGAAACTGATTGCGTTAATTTATAATTCCTTTGATTTGTTTTATCTTTATTGTCAGACTCTCAGGTTCGCCTTGTAAACGGCTGCAACGAAAAGGAGGGTCGCGTTGAGATCTACCACGACGGGGACTGGGTGACGGTCTGTGATCATACATGGGATGACGTCGATGCTGGTGTGGTCTGCAGGAGTCTCGGCTTCGGGGAGACCGGAACTGCCTTGCCTGAATCAGAGTTTGGAGAAGGCACCGGCGACATCATCTTGAAGAACGGCCAGTGTACCGGAAGTGAAGACAACATCGCAGCGTGCCCTCAAGCTGAATTCGGATCAAATAATTGCGGACATAACCACGATGCAGGAGTGCGTTGTTCGGATTCAGGTAAGTTCTTAAAGAGAGCACGATGCTGACTTCATGGCTTACGCACTGGCACTGGTACTGATAAGAGCTCAAAATCTGGCACTTGTAGTCATACATTTCCTTTTGGCTAACACCAGTAGTAATGTTTTGTTATCACAGTCGTCGTATTTTATTGTCCTGGACAGTTCAAGTAAAGGGCAAAGGTCACAAGTCCTTCAATCCAATATGGAAACGGCTTGCACATACAACTGGAACCTGACGTGATTTGAAACAATCCGCGCTCATATGGTGTGGGAGCTGACTCAACAACGTGGTCTACGTAACCCTTGGTGTTGGGTCCGCTGCTATGTCCGTGGTATCATGCATACCGCTGTTTCTAACTTCATTCCGTAGTGTAGAAAGTCGTGATTTCCGTATATAATATGGATTTACAAGTCAGTTCTGAGGTACTGGCAGCTATCCCTGACTTGGCAGGGTAGGGTGGATGTCTTTGTTATACTATTACAATTGTATGTATTTTATCATTGTTAATGACAACATAATATGATAGGCTACTGATAGGTTTCAATTGGATTATCAGAAATACTTATGAATACACTTATGATATACATTATTTTGATTTCGTTGTTGTCAAAAGAACTGGACATTCGTTTTGTGAATGGTTGCAACATATGAAAAGGTAGTGTCGAGATGATCAGCAAGGATTCTGGTCAGCATTTCAAGTGTTCCTTGTACTTGTTGAAAAGCGTCAACAAATGTCTTGTCCTTCAACAGTGTTCATCATTATAAGTATCATTATTTTATTTTTCTGTTGTCAAAAGAACTGGACATTCGTCTTGTGGATGGCTGCAACATCTGGGAGGGCCGCGTCGAGGTGCTCTGCAAGGGATCCTGGGGGACTGTCTGCGACGAAGGCTGGGATGACACGGACGCTGGCGTTTTCTGCAGGATCCTTGGGCTTGGAGATTCTGGAATCGCCGTTAACAATGCGGAATACGGACAGGGCACCGGTAACGGGATCTTGAGAAACGTCGGTTGCAGCGGAAATGAATCCAATATCTCAGATTGCGAGAATGCTGAAAGAAGAAAAGAATCAAGCTACTGCGACCATGCGGAAGATGCGGGCGTTCGCTGTTCAAATGCGCGTAAGTTTGTAAGGATGCAAAATATAGACCTTCAAATTGTACATGTTATATTTGGATAGTGTCTCACGATAAGATAAGCCGAAGAGATAACTATCATGATCAAGCATTTTCTGAAGCGAGATCATCGTGACACACTTTCGCCAAAATGTTAAATGATCCCACATTTGTCAGCAGAGATAAACATAGTTGGTCCTAAATGTACTACTGTCCATTGGTCCTATAGAGACAAAATGTAATTGACACAATGTTACCAGGTCTTCAGGTTGTTACCATTGTTACTGATATATTTGTGCATACTTGAATGACAATGAATGAAGGCATATCGAGTGATTCTTGAGCCATTGGGACTGAAAATTTCAGCGCAGGTTTAGTTCCAGATTGCACCATACAATACAATAATTTCTACAGGATTGCAAATTTACTTACTTAAAGATTAACTTTCACATGTTAACATTAGTGCATATTATATTTGTATCCCGTTGAATGTAGATCTGGATCTACGCCTCGCCGACGGGCTAAACAACTACGAGGGTCGCCTGGAGGTGATGTGCAACGGATCCTGGGGAACTGTCTGTACAAACGGTTGGGACGATGCCGACGCGGGCGTTGTCTGCAGAAGCCTGGGGCTAATTGCGGAGACCGGGGCCGCTGTCAATGATGCATCGGTGTTCGGACAAGGCACGGGCATCATCATCTTGAATGACATCCAGTGTAGCGGAAATGAATCTGACATCGCGCTCTGTCCCAACGCCGAAGGCAGGGTGAACTGGTGCAGTCACAACGAAGACGCTGGGGTGCGATGTTCTGGCAACTTGTAAATTACAATTAATTGTAAATCAGAAAATTTGCGCGTTTCAACCAATCAGATTTGCGCATTTAGAACACATGATCAGACTTACAATTGTAACTCACAATCGATCGTATCTCTTTCTGCAACGGGGCCCAGTTCGGAAGTGGCAGAATTGTGCGATCTCCAATTCACAAACCTAATTAAACCGACTCAAGTACATGTATAAACGGATGTTGTGTATCGTGTGATTGTTGAGGTTTGTAAGTTGGAATTTCCTATAGGGTTGCACAGTAGGCCAACTTGATTAGCAACTAGATATGATAATGGTGTGTATATTTCAGAAACTGATGGAGATTCATAATTTATTGAATTAGAATAAGAAGAATCATTCACCCCTTTTTCCAGTAAGAAGTTCCAAAATTGATAACTCGTGTTGTATATGAAAAGTTAGTAGTCTGCATACTTAAGAATCTCACACTAGTCAACGGCTACGTATGTCCATTGTTGTAGGATAGACGTTCATTTTCACAACGTATTATTGTGTTACTGTTCTCCGACCCCTCCTATGGTTTAACATTCACCACACAGGTTAATACCAATGACATACTAAATTTAAATGAACATTATGACAGTGTTAATCATTTTTATTTATGAAATATCAGTATACATGCAATAATAATGGTGTGTGAAGTAAGTTTAGAGTCAAATGAAAGTGCACAATGACAATAGTCATATTAAATAGAAAGTCACTTCAAACGCATTCATACACATGATACATATACATTGTACAGACATATGTATTACTGTTATCACGCATTTACAGTCTTTCTATTGTATGCTCAGTTTATATCAATGTTATATGAAAAGCATAAAATAAATATAAATACACGAACACACCAAAGACGATTAAATATCGAACTGAAAAATAATTACAAATTTGATTTCAAAAGTTTCAATGCAACCTCAACATACATAGTAATGTTTATGATACCATGATATAGATCATTATTGGTATGAGGTATATATGTGTTATTTTGACATTGTAATATATCGTTATAGCAATAGTAACAAGCATTCGCGAATACATACAAATTAGTATATAGAATGCGTTTTATACGAGTGCCTTCCTTTCAGTCAGGGTAACCCGAGGCTTGTGGCGCGTTTTATTGTCGATGTGTATTGTCTTTAAAAGTTCAACAATACGCATGCATCATAGTGAGTGTACTCAAATAGCAACAGCATTGTGTTGTACATTTGTATATTGCAAAACACGTAAGTCTCTACCTTGAAACGAATTATTGTAATCATAGCTTATGTTGATTACATTCACTTCTAAGACTACCTTAATCACGGGCGTAGCGAGTTACGTAATACCTATTCAACTGGGGGGGGGGGGGGGGGTGGATGAATAGATCATCCCCCCACTTGAATGGGTATCAATGTCATGTCTACGCCCGTGATCCTTAATTGTATAATGGGAGTCGAAGTATGAATACACATTCATTATACATCTATTCAAAGGAGTAACTGACCACTTTGTTGGGGCAAAAAGATATGTATATTGGAAACCATCTTTATAATGTTACAAGGCATTTTGCCCAGATATTTCGATATAATGTTCGGTTTAAATTGACGCATGATCAATGATACATAAAACATGTGTAATGACTTGACCCGAAAACAGTTGCAGAAATTGCTTACTGCACTTTTTTTCTTATGTCCAGCAGCAATTACGTCCAGTTAATGGAATTTTGTGTAATTTGTATTTGTTGAGTAAGGATTAATTTAGCTATCCGGAGTAAATTAATGTGTATTAAAATGAGTTTCAAAAGTATGGGACATAACATTCTCTGTAACATACATATTTAAGGTTTCCAATGTTGCATATCGCATACGATTGGACTATTATCCCACATCAAAGTGGTTTGATAATGAAGTTACTCTTTGTTGATGAATTCATGTAATTCGTAAATTTGTATCTTTGTTCATCACGATGTGTATAGAGACGGTATTATTAAGTTGTTATATAAGATGATGACGTCATAATGAAGAGAAATTGAGCATTCCTATTGGTTGATTCATCATCATCAAGTTCAGGTGGCGTTGTAAAGCGCTGCTGTGGTCTTCACGAGAGCACGCCATGCAACTCTGTCTTCTGCCAAGTGTGTTGCACCCTTCATTACTTCCCAGAACACTCTCTTGATATCGTCAGTCAAAGATGTAGGTGGACGACCTCTGCCACGTTTTCCTTCAATTGCGCCTTGTGTATTCTTTTCTCAATTCCTTCAGTTCTCCTAACGATGTGCCCAAAGTACTTTAGTTTTCGTTCCATAATTCCCCTTCTGATAATTAAGTCTGTACCAATCTTGTTCAGAATCCATACATTTGTCTTCCTATCTTGCCAAGACACCTGTAAAAGCCTTCTGTAGCACCACATCTCAAAAGCATTAACTCTTTTCCTGTCGTTCTTTGTCATGGCCCAAGACTCACATCCATATGTAGCAATGGAGAATGCAGTTGCACGAAGAAGTCGAACCTTCAGATCGAGGGACAGGCCTTGGCTTTTCCAGATATGAGACATGCTCTTCACTGTTGATCTTGCTATTGCCAGTCTTCTCCTTATCTCTGTGGTGCTCTCCCCTTTGTTATTGATTATGGAACCCAAGTATTCAAACTGACTGACTACTTCAATCTTCTTTCCATCTATGGTGAAATCGTTGTTGTTGCTGTCTTTGTCGACTACCATTATTTTAGTCTTTTTAGTGTTCAATAGAAGATCTTTCTCTTCACTCGCCTTTTTAATACGGTTCAATAGGTCAATGAGCTCCTCTCTGCTGCTGCAAACTAGAGTAGTGTCATCTGCATACCTCAGGTTTGTGATCTTTGTACCTCCGAATTTCACTCCTCCATTGAAACCTTCCAGTGCCTCTCCAATGATGTCCTCAGAATATATATTAAAAAGATTTGGAGATAGTATACAGCCCTGACGTACACCTCTGCCTATTTCAAACCACTCAGTATCCCCACTACTGGTCCTCACTGTAGATTCTTGGTCCTGGTAAAGATTCTTGATCAGTCCTACTATGTGACTTGGGAATCCCATCTTTGTCATTGTATCCCACAGTTGATGGTGGCTTACACAGTCGAATGCCTTACTGTAATCTATGAAGCACATGTAAAGAGGGTGTTTGAGTTCTCTGCATTTCTCGATTACATTTCTGATGTTAACAATCTGATCTCTTGTCTCCCTGCCTTCACGGAACCCTGCCTGCTCTTCTGAGATCTCTTCTTTCAGCTTGACTTTCATTCTCCTGCTAATGACCTTCAGAAGTACTTTACTTGCATGACAAATCAAGCTTATTGTACGATGATTTGAACATTCTTTCAGATCCCCCTTCTTTGGTAATGTTATGAATACAGCTCTACACCAGTCTTTAGGCCATTCTTTCTCCTTCCAGATATTGCAGCAAAGACGCCACATCAAATCAATCCCTTCTTCACCGGTAGCCTTCCACATCTCAGAAGTCAAGTTATCTAAACCAGGAGACTTGCCATCCTTCAGTTGTTCCATTGCTATCTCTACTTCTGATCTTAGTGGAGGGGGCTCCATTTCATCTCTTTCCTCCCATCTTGTGTCATCTTCATTTTCCTGTGCCGCAAACAGCTTTCTACTGTACTGCATCCATCTGTTATTTATGTCCTCACTATTTGTCAGTGTTTTGCCATTTTCGTCATTAATCACATCCAATCTTGGGGTCCTTTTCTTTGTGATTTCTTTCACAATAGCAAATGCTACCTTCGAGTTGTTCTTATGACGTTCTAGGTCTTCACACTTTCCCTCTATGTAGTTCCTTTTGTCCTCCTTTACACTACTTGTGACTTCTGTATTGAGTCTCGTCCATTCCCCTCTATTGTGTTTCGCCTTTGCCCTCTTCCTCTCGTCTGATAGCTCAAAAGTCTGATTTGAGATCCATGGTTGTTTTTGTTTCCTTTTCCTTGGGATGTAATTCTTTGCTGTATTCTCAACTGTTTCTTTCATATCTTCCCACAACTCATTTGGTGTTTGTTCCGCTTCATCCATTCTCAGCAACATCTCAAACTTGTTCTTGACTTCCACTGAAAATTGAGCAGGAATACGATCAACATCGTACCTTGTAGGAGCTGTACCACTTTTCTTAGCCTTCAGTCTTAGTTTGAGTTTAGTCAAAAGCAGCTGATGGTCACTGCCGCAATCAGCACTTGGTCTTGTTTTGACATTCTGGAGTGATGTCCGCCACCTCTTTTGAACCATGATGTAGTCTATCTGGTTTCTCGCTCTATCACCTGGACTCATCAATGTCCACAGTCTCCTTGGGTGGTGCTCAAACCATGTGTTTCCTATGATGAAGCCGTTTGTCTCACATAATTCTTCCAGTCCATCTCCTCGTTCATTTCTGCTGCCTAGACCATACTTTCCAATGCATTCAGATTTCTCCCCAGTTTTTCCAATCTTTGCGTTCCAATCACCCAACATGAAGAGCAAATATTTCCTAGGTATGTAACTGTCTACCACGTCTTGTACTTTCTCGTAGAATTCAGTGATTGCCTCCTCTGATGCATCTGCTGTTGGTGCGTATATCTGAATGATTGAGATATTCATGGGGCGCCCTTGCAGCCTTACAGTCATAATTCTCTCATTGATCGGGTTGTATCCCAAGACACATTTAGCTGTAGCCTTCTCTATGATGAAGCCCACTCCACCACGTTTCCTTCCACTTTCTTTCCCCGAAGAGATTACTGTATTTCCTTCGTCCGTTATGAATCTGCCTTGTCCGAGCCACCATGATTCTGATATTCCTAGGACTTTAATATCATTTGCAGCGTTGATACGTGGTAACGTGCACTATAACATCAATTTATGCACGATATGTGTGTACAAATGTCCCATAGAGAGCCGAACGAGCTGCGCAGGGGATGGCCTGGGAGTGCGTAATGTGTGCTAATGCGCTTATTCTTGAATGGGAAAAATGCGCAAAGCGCGCATTTATTTTTAACACGCGCTGGCGCTTGTATAAAGTACGCAGGGCCGACGATGGCTGGAGGGAACACTTACAATTGGGGCAAGGTCAGTTTGGATTTATCAATATGATAACAAAATCCGTTCCTCAAAATAATCATCTCATATAACAAATAGTACATGCTTCTTGTCGTTAAATATTCCACAATACACACCTCTACATTTTGAATTTCACTCGTGCAAAGATATTGCACTCGGCTCAAACCCTGCACTATTTGTATAATACACACCTCTACATTTTGAATTTCACTCGTGCAATTATATTGCACTCGGCCTGCGGCCTCGATGCAATATTAAATGCACTCGAGAAATTCAAAATGTATCGGTGTCTATTCTGGTATATTCAACTCCAAACCCTGCACTATTTGTATAATAAAGTATTATAGAGGTACGATAATACACGCGCCCATAATTAACATTTGTATAACACTTGCATACATATATTTTATGATAATCTTAATTTGATTCTTTGTATCCGTATTAATACTTGATAACAAAATAAATTATGACTATTTTCTTTAACTTGCATAAAACATGTTATACTGCATAAAATATCAATACTAATCTACAAGAAAAACGTTTGATTTAATACAAGTCTAATAATACATAATTATTGACAATATAAATAAGCTTCGAATTTACCTTTCAATTCATACTATAGTAGGAAAATAATTGTTAGTTGCTAGTAAATGATGATACTGTATTATAAAAAACAACTTTGTTGATTGTCAGTTCTGCTATTATCTACACTGTGACCATTGTGTTGTAGAATGTTGAGATGTGTGTTTGTTCACTGACATTATAGCTGCTCGTGATAAACGCGAATACTGATAATAAAAGCACCATGTTTCTCAACTATGTTAATTATGTGCGTATTTGTTAGTATGCATGTGTGTGTGTTTGTGTGTGTGTGTGTGTGTGTGTGCGTGTGTGTGTGTGTGTTTGTGGTGCGTGGGTGGGTGGGGGCCTACTATGATTCAAGTACAGTTAAGTTACTATTCTGTATCATTTACACACCTTTTCTACTATTGTCAGTGAACAACTCAATATTCACTGTAAAAATATTTCTGGCAAAAGGCGCTATATCAAATATTTCTGGCAAAAGGCGCTAAATCCAAACAGAAATAGAATATGAAACATTATATAAAATACATGTTGTACGCAGGATTTTTCTAACTTGCATTTGTATAACCTGTAGTGGTAGCTCTTCCACCTGTAGCATAGATTTGATGAATAAAAAGAGACAAATGTAAAACAAACGGACCAATATAATGGGAAAATCCAAGATGGCTGCCACTTTCCAAGATGACCGCCAAGGCTAATTTTTGTTTGTATAAAAGTTGAATGAGTTTGCCAATTTGTATTATCTTGATGTCGATTTATTTGTGACCTGATATGCTGAAAACTATTATGATACATACAGACATACAGTTTTACGAGCGCGATCGTCGTCCATAATAAGCGAATATAAATTAGAGTACCATATCCTTCGTATATCAATTATGATGTATTACAAATGGACCGACTCTAAAAAGCATCACGGATGTGTTTTCGTCAAACAAAGTAGATTCTTAACATCAGATTTGTTTTTGAGCAGTATTATTGTTAATGCTGAGTAGAGTAAGAAACGTTTGATGTCAATTTTAAAAATCGCCACCAGTGCCTATAGCTTAGGCCTAGTTCTAATTCCATTGGTTTTTGTATCCAACAAATGATTATATTTGTATATCTGACGGAATTTTCTGTATTTAGTTTTCCAGCTTCTTCAGAGGTCCAAAAACATTTATTGTCGGTGTATTTCAGCGGTTATTGTGTAAAAAAATAAAAAAATTGTATTATTATTAATGTTATGATGACATGAAATGAAATGGATGAATAAACAAATGATAGCAAGGAAATGATTAGTATCTATGTAAAACACGAATGAGGAACTGAGGGTTAGGATGGACGAGATTTTCGTCAAATTGCTTCAGACCCAATGACACAGTGATTTATATCACATTAAGCAAATTAAGAACATAATCGTGTAAGTTATTGGTCGCAGACCAAAAAAACATTAATGGTTAATACGGCGGTGTGATATCCAATTAACCTAAATATATGTCATTATATCCAGACATGGGCGTCGATCCGTCATTGAAACCCATTCATCAGGGGGGATGATCTATTCATTCATCCCCCCCCCCCCCTGATGAATAGGTAAATTACGTAAGTATCGACGCCCATGTATCCAGAGTAGTTTATCATAATTCAATCTAACATCGTGATCATTATGGCTGTATTTTAATCGGATTGCGAAGATCTAGGTCATGAACAATACTTAAGGGAACTAGTAATTATATCCAGAGCAGTTTATCATTATCAAAACCAACATCGTAACAATTATGATGGCCGTGTATTCAATCGGATTGCGATAATATATATCATGAAACTAATTAAAGGAATCTAGTATTAAACTTTGTTGACATGTGCAAAAAGTCGTGAATGCTTGATGAAATGTGTATTTTGTGATCTGATATGGTATGTCCAATAAGTGATGTGTGCAAATTCAACGGTAAATGAATGTCATATGACCGAGTAATGAGCGAAAATGCAAAGTGGTAATTGCCAACTCACTGCACTTACTTTTTTTAAAATCCAAACGCTTCAATCATTAATATCTTTATAACGAAGGAGAAATGCGGAAAACCGAAACCTGCCTCATGTTTCTACAATAATGAATTACGCCATTAATATGCATAATTTACGAATTAGAGTACCATATCCTTAGTATATAAATTATGATGTATTACAAAATTTACATTATACGACCGTATAAAAATTGTTTTTAAGCGGATAAAGATCGTTATCAATCATATTACGCGCTATGAAGGTTAATTGACAATATATTTTTTAAAGATATGACATTAGTGTGAATGAGTGATAAGAACGAATTAATTCGAAAATTAATGTATTTTCATATACTTTATAGTCAATAGACGCGATCTTTTCATATCTACTATCAATAACATATAAAAAATAGATTTTAATTTAATGAATTACATTCATAATGGCTATTCTACTTTCGATGGTTTTCATGATTATTATTTAAATGGGCTTTCATTCTCATCAACAATGCTCAATTCATCGATATTGATACTGTCTAAATAAACTGTGATTAGTTGCTAGTCAATATATCTTCTGTTCGGGATTCAATATGTCGTTAAAAACTGCTCATTAAAGGGATAGTTGAGTTTTGGTAGAGAGGGCGCTAGACTACTTTTTGTTGTGAGGTAATGAAAAACTGAGTGAAAAATTTGAAAGAGCATAATATTTGAATAATAAAATCATCTCTGTTTGATCAAAATCGGTTCAGAAACGGCTGAAATATCCATAAATATAACAATTTGTAATAAAGCTGGGGCCACAGGTTTATTAGAGAATTTTGAACCAGCCGTTAAAAATTCAAAAAAATGCTTCCTCTTTTCAAAAAGTTACAAAATAGGTATTTAAATAGTTGTTGGTTATTTCTCTATCTAATCACTATTTCAACAAAACATCACATGCACAATATTTTATTCAAAATGGTTGAAACCGATGAGTGTTTAGAGAGCGCCCTCTTACGTTTTAACGGCTCTTGTTGAATGATAACATGATCTTTACTACGTCATTTGTAATTTTGTGTTCCTTTCTAGTTATAACAATTGGTTTTCCCGCTCAATTTCGCGATTGTGTCAATCGAATTGATAATAGGAGCAAACGAATTCGCGCGATTTGTGATCGCCGTACCAAAGCAGCATTCGAATTCGTGTATAACCATTCGAAATCACGTTAGGAGCAAACGAATTCGCCCGTCGGTTAACCGATTCAGCACAAAGAGCATAACTTTTCATTAATGGTCTTTCAAATTCACCTGTTACTTCCGCAGCACGTCTAGAATCGGTCTTTCGAATTCGCGAATGTGCATCCATGTTTGAAAGAACTCCTTTCAATTTAACAAACCGCAGGGGCAGATCCAGTGCAGTGGCAATTTGGGCTTAAATTGGGGACGAAATACCATCCAAAATCGTGTGAAGATTTGTTGGGATATAGGGGTCCTCCCTCTGAATGTTCCATTATGCAAATATGAATATTTACATATCAATTAATCAAGTAAGAAAGCAATGAAAATCAAGATGATAAATAAAGATAGAAAAAATGTAAAAAAGAAGAAAAAAGAACCATGAGAAAGAAGAGTAATTTGACAAAAACATTTGTATACGTATCACAATATATCACAAAGAGAAAAATGTAAAAGTTAAGATTAAAAGAAAAAATATCAAGATGATAAATAAAGATGGAAGAAAAATGAAAAGAAGAAGAAAAAAAATAAATATAGGTTTTCCCGCTCAATTTCGCGATTGTTTCAATCGAATTGATAATAGGAGCAAACGAATTCGCGCGATATGCGATCGCCGTACCAAAGCATTATTCGAATTCGTTAATAGGCATTCAAAATCACGCCCGGAGCAAACGAATTCGCACAAAGCGCATACCATTTCGTCAATGGTCGTTCAAATTGACACGTAGTATACGTAGACGTCTCTTCGGTCAATCGAATTCGTGAAAGGGCAGCCAATTTTCAAATTACTGCTTTCGATTTAAGAAATGTAAAGATAGATCAGCAATAAATTGGCTAAAAACAGTGGCGTTTGTATTCAGGTAATATTCAGACAAAGCATGTTATATTTGGGAAAAATCAAGTCATACATTATTCGTGAAATTTATAAAAGGAATATAATTTTGATAAAGGTCAATTTTGCTTGTAAGGTGAGAATGAGAAAATGGAATTCGGGGAAAAGGACCCTGGCCATCTGGAAATATATAAAATGAAATGCTTATAAGCTTCATGTATATCTTTGTTTTCTATAAAGATTCCCCTTTGGCTTATGATGTATTGTTTGTCAACTTATTAGGGGTGGGGAGGGGTGATTGTGCCTCCTATATAGCTCCGTGCTAAAGCGTATATCAATGTTCATTAAAGCTAAATGGGGATGTAGATGACATTACAATTGGAAAATCTTGATGATAACAAAATACATGTAAATACATCATTTTGTAAAAATGTTCAAACGTAACAAATCGCACAATGTCCTTTCCAGGGCAAAAATAAAACATTATTGTTCCCAGTTTCGTGTGTCATATCATAAGTATATATATATTCAGACAATTAAAACAGGACGAAGACTTGTATGTATATTTACGGACGACTGAGAAATGCATACATATGTCTCCCATGAAAGTCCAAGGCCCCGAAAGTACCCCCCCCCCTCCCCCTCCCCTACATATACACAAATGTACATACATGTACATAGCATCCGCGTTATCTAAAACGAATGACGAAATATTACAATTGTTTGCCCCGAAATGAAATCGAATGCTCCAAACGTGCTCATCAGGCATGACCGGCCATGCCGCGTTAAATTGTATGAACCAAGTTTACATTTGGCTGCACATTCGCGAAATCGATTGCCCATAAATGAACTTCTGTGTCTATTCGCGAAATCGTATGCGTATGCATGAATTCGCTTGCACTTATTCGGAATTAGAAAAACCGATACCAACGATACTGCGGCAACGCGCGAATTCGAATGCCCCTAAATGAATTCGATTGAGAAAAGTGCAAAATCGAGCGGGAAAACCTATATATATATAATCATGACAAAAAAGAGTGATTTGAAAAGATGTGTGTGCCTATGTGTGTGTGTGTGTGTGTGTGTGTGTGTGTGTGTGTGTGTGTGTGTGTGTGTGTGTGTGTGCGTGTGTGTGTGTGTGTGTGTGTGTGTAATATATATTGTGGGTGTAAGTTTAAAAACACACATTTTAACACACTATACATTAACTAAATCGAATGAACAAAGTGCTAAATTGATTAACCCGAAATGAAATCGAATGCTCCAAGCATGCTCATTAGCCATGCATGACGTATCCGTGCTAAATCGTTTGCACAGAGTTGAAACTTTGCTGCACAAACGCGAACTCGCTTTCCCGTAAATGAATTCGCGTGCCCATAAATGAAATTCCGTGTCTATGCATGAATTCGCTTGCACTTATTCGGAATTTGAAAAACCGATACCAACGATTACGCGGCAACGCGCGAATTCGAATGCCCCTTAATTCGATTGAAAAAAGTGGAAAATTGAGCGGGAAAACCTATATTAGTTTGTAATGTAATGATGCAGGTTTTGGTTACTAAAATTCAGTTTCACCAAAACTGTACTCTCCTTACCAGAACTCAACTATCCCTTTAATTTGTATATATGGACGTTTCGATCGCATGTCCAATATGTGGCTCGGTACGTGATTAACCCAGCTAGCGCCATGCTTAACTCTAGTCACAGTACCCGCACATCAGATCAATTAATTTGCTTTTAAATTCACACAGAACAATATTTAGGTGTTGAATGAATTGTATAGAGACCCTCGACTTCTTACCGAACTTCTATTTACTGTAGATGAAATTATTATATTCATGTTAACTTGACTAAGAAATGTGTCAGGATGATTATTGCAAATTAATGAGGGACTCAGAGGGTCAAGTGACGGTCGTAGGCGGTGTGCATGCGCCGCACGTCGGCTCTCGCATAACGTCACATGATGACGTATGTAGCCGTCCGAGAATCTGGTACAATTTGTATAGATCTAGTCGAGGAAGGTCAAATAAAGGAGCATTTTGCGCAGCATTTCGATAACAACACGTCTGTTCTACTGGAAGGATTTCGATTTAATCTGATGATTTTTCCCTTGTCCATAATTTTGTTTCAACACCAAAGTTGTGATATACGAAAACACACACAAAAAGTTAGTTTTTTCTGAAGAAATATCGATCTTTGTTTGCTAATTTTTTGGTTGATTAGTAAGTAATGTGTGCTCTTTCATTTGGCGTCAAGTATTTCCGTCGCCGTGTACGTGTTCTGATGTTTGCCTATCGCCGATATGATACGCGAAGTTTCAATACGCGCGAAGTTTCAAGACTTGTCCATACATCTAGTCGAGGCGACGTGACAGCGAAATCGGCGCATGCGCAATAGCTTCAACCATGACGTAACCAAGCAGGTATAGGACCCCCTATATTTATATAAACAGACGTGCAAGTGAAAAAGAGTGCTCATTGACTTGGTAAAAATTGACAAAAATGGGAACCTGACTTGGTATCACTCACAGCGCCCTAATATAGGTTTACCCGCTCAATTTTGCACTTTTTTCAATCGAATTCATTTAGGGTCATTCGAATTCGCGCGTTGCCGCGTAATCGTTGGTATCGGTCTTCCAAATTCCGAATAAGTGCATGCGAATTCATGCATACGCACACGCTTTCGTGAATAGGCACAGAAGTTCATTTATGGGCATTCGAATTCGCGAATGTGCAGCCAACTGTCAACTGCCCTTTCGCGAATTCGAATGACCATTGATGAAAAGGTATGCACTTTGTGCAAATTCACTTGCTCCTACGTGATTTTGAACGACTATTTACGAATTCGAATGCTGCTTTGGTACGCCGATCGCAAATCGCGCGAATTCGTTTGCTCCTATTATCTATTCGATTGACACAATCGCGAAATTGAGCGGGAAAACCTATATAAAAACTACACGACCAAAATGACTGTTCTTGGTATAATTTTTCATTGGAAAAGACACCCTATCCGATGGACATACTAATTTTGTTCCTTTATTTTGGGAAGTGCCCCGTTCCGTTTTTGGGGGGCCACCATGACTTGTATACAGTGGGCCCCATTAACATTCAGTACTGTTGTCACTTGTCACTATGGGGGGTTGAGATTTTTGCTTTGGCGAAATTTACAATCATAATGTTATAAAGGAATTATTTTTCGATTAATTTAATGTACAATTCATTCTTTTTCAACAATCCAATGAAAAGAACAAAAATAACACTGATCTTGAACGCGTTTGCATATCCAATATAGTAAATAAACCTGACTAGACAGGAAAATAAAACACGCACACACGAACTGACATATGCGTTTGTGCGTGCATACATACACACACAAATACACATTTAAAACACAATATACGGACAACTAATCGCAAATAGATCTCAAATATTTCTCTCTGGAATTACTCCTTTTTCCTCCAGGAGACAACGAATACTGGCTGTGCGGAGATACTTTCACAATCGCTGACATTTTTCTCAGCTGCGTCCTACACCGGCTGATATTCGTCGGGCTCTCAGAACGACTTTTCCTCTCAGGGCGCCCTCTAACGAGCGACTACTACCAATGAGTTACTCAACGGAGGACATTCCGGAGGGAATGCGCGTACGCGAACAGCAAGGTGTGGTCATTCTTTGTACCTATAATGATGCGTGCGCAGGTGAAGCGCGCGCTCCCGGGCGTTTCGTTGTTGTGCGTCGCCGTTGTGGGAGCGTACGCGTATTACAGGAGAGACGACATTCACAAGTTCGTGGTTGATATGGTTGAAAATGGACCGACTCTAAAAAGCATCACGGATGTGTTTTCGTCAAACAAAGTAGATTCTTAACATCAGATTTGTTTGTGAGCAGTATTATTGCTAATGCTGAGTTAGTAGAGTAAGAACATAGTGCTTTTTCTGTCACCGAGGATCTAGAGTAGTAACATTGTCATCATTGATAACATTTTATCTGGAACTCTAGCGGTTCTCACATATATAATTGTAATCGTATTCCCAGTAGAAACATGAAGCAGGTTTCGGTTTTCTTTATAACGACGGAGAAATTCTGAAAACCGAAACCTGCTTCATGTTTCTACTGGGAATGCGATTACAATTATATATGTGAGAACCGCTAGAGTTCCAGATAAAATGTTATCAATCATGACAATGTTACTACTGTAGATCCTCGGTGACAGAAAAAGCACTATGTTCTTTGGGTCTACGACCCTCAGAACATAGTGCTTTTCCTGTCACCTCGGAATCCATAATTTCAAATAGAGGCTCTCAGTGCATGGTATATTTGTTTAATATAAAATACATTTAGTAAGTTAACATATACGCCTCCAGATAATTTCATTATACAATAATGAATTACGCCATTAATATGCATAATTTACGAGCGCGATCGTCGTCCATAATAAGCGAATATAAATTAGAGTACCATATCCTTAGTATATCAATTATGATGTATTACACAATTGACATTATACGACCGTATAAAAATTGTTTTTAAGCGGATAAAGCTCGTTATCAATCATATTACGCGCTATGAAGGTTAATTGACAATATATGTTTTTTAAAGATATGACATTAGTGTGAATGAGTGATGAGAACGAATTTATTCGAAAATTAATGTATTTTCCTTTACTTTGTAGTCAATAATGTGTATGTATGGACGTTTTGATCGCATGTCCAATATGTGGCTCGGTACGTGATTAACCAAGCTAGCACCATGATCAACTCTAGTCACAGTACTCGCAGCATCAGATCAATTAATTTGCTTTTCAATTCACACAGAACAATATATAGGTGTGGAATTAATTGTATAGAGACACTCTTCTTCTTATCAAATTTCAATTCACTGTAGATGAAATTATCATATTCATGTAAACTTGTCTAAGAAATGTGTCAGGTTTATTGTTGCAAATTAATGAGGCACTCACAGGGTTAAGTGACGGAAGTAGGCGGTGCGCATGCGCCGCACGTCGGCTCTCGCATAACGTCACATGATGACGTATGTAGCCGTCCAAGAATCTGGTACATGTATTTACATCTAGTCGAGGCGACGTGACAGCGAAATCGGCGCATGCGCAATAGCTTCAACCAAGCACGTAACCAAGCAGGTATAGCACCCCCTATATTTATTTAAAAAGACGTGCAAGTGAAACAGGAGTGCTCATTGTCCTCGTGATTTCTTCACATAGAGTTTGTCTGACAGCGGTGTGGTTATGGGGTTTTACCCTGGATTCACCACTTGTTAACGGGTTCATTTTTAGTTTTAAATGCATGCATATTCTTGGATTTCGATGAATCTAATCGGAGGTTTACACAGCGTGAATTGTGCTAGATCCAGAGCCGATTTATGCTTAGGTCACAAATGCTCCGATTTGGGATACGGCGCCCGTACGATGCCACTTTTAGGTGAAATCTTGCGGGAATCTTGCGGCGCCCGCAAGGGTGCCGTGGCTATCGTGCGGACGCCGTGGCATTTTTCCTCGCCGTACGATGTAAAAAAAATGTTTAACGCGGAGTTTAAAAAAAAAATGCATCGTACGATTGTTAACTTGCCGTAAGCCCGTAGACACGTCGTAGAGAACATCGCACGGGCACCGTAAGGGCACAGCACGGACACCGCAGCCTTTTCCCCCCTCGAATATCGTACGATTTTGAGACTGAACATTTGGCCACTCAAATCGTACGGGTACCGTGGAGTCACCGCAAGAGCACCGTAAGGCACCCGGACGGGCACTTAGATTGTGTTCACGGGAGCCGTGCGATTTATGTTTTATTTTAAGCCAAAAGTCATCGTACGGGTCCCGGCAAATATGTGACTGATACTCTAAGATACCACAGACATCGTACGATATCACAATTTCCCAAAATCGTAGGAAATCCGCCGTAGGAAGAAAAATTGTATATTTTACGGCGCCCGGAGCATTTGTGACCTAGGCATTAGCGGATTCGTTTGTTTAAAGGAAATTAGAGAAGAGCAAACACGGGGAAAATTCTGATATAGTGTTAAGCCCAAAGCTCACAGAGCCAACTCAATCCGATCCAACTGGTTTTCAGTCAGGCTAAAGTCGAGCTTTTCAGTCGGAGCCGATTCAACATGCTGTATCGGCTCCGACTGACCTTCAATTGACTCCTGACGGGCGAAATCGGAGTACTAAGGCAACGCTTACTTAGCCGATCTGAGTGAAAACTGTCGGGTCGCGTTTAGTCGACTCTGTGTGTGTTGGGCTTAAAATAGATCACTTTTTATCTTATCAATCAATTCCGCAAAACAAAATATCTGGAAGTTATGTTCCCTGTAATATGCTATTTTAGAATTTGATAGCTACAAATTCTACTAGGAACGTTAATTTGGAGTCTGCTATACACAAATAATTTGTTCTCTATGTTCTATGAAAAAGATTTCTTGTTAGAATCATGGCACAGAAGCAGCATAAGTACTCTGAATATCAATGGCAAAATACCATGCCGTGTAAATCATGCCAATTATAAATTCCCCGAACACGATTCTCTCATGAAACGCCATTTCTGTGATTGTTAGTGAAATGTAATGATTTAATGAATGCTTTTCACATCCATATAATCAACGAACTATGTTGTAATGTTGGTCTTCTTTAATTCATGGATTCATCACAAAGAAGGAAAACGAAAAACGCATACCAACGGGATTTACTGAAGTGCACATCGATTCATATCATGGTAAGTAAAAGAATATATTTATATGTTTTTTCATATTGTAGCAATGCTGATATTATCGTCATGATCTTCATCAGATTTTCAAAAAGAGATATTTTAAAATTCAATCAAACGGTTATTGTAAAGCCTGGCGCAGAAAGAGCCGACTCGACCCGATTCGACTGGTTTTCAGTCGGATCTGCTCTTCGCGCGTTGGCTGACGACTCCGATTGTGCCAGTCGGATGCCAATCGGAAGCCAGTCAGAAGCCTATCGGGCCCGGTTCAACATGTTGAATCGGCCTCGACTGAATCGGACCGACTGTGGTATTCAGTCGGGTCGGGTCGGGTCGGATCGGGTAGAGTCGGCTCTGTCTGCGCCGGGCTTCAGATGCATCTGTTTGACGTCAGACAATGTCAGATAGTTTCATAGCAAAAGAACACTGTTCACCTAAAACTGTGAACATTAAAGGAACTACAGCGTCTAGATGGCCTAATTTTCACAATTCGGCTCTCTATATTTTATGTAATTTTTCATGAAGAAAACAAATTTGGCAGTCATTTCTCATGAAATCAATCAATTTTGGGGTAACTAGTAAATATCTAATTGTCCTGGGAACGCCCCTTTTAAATCGCCAAAATGTGACGTCATCTAAAGAACGGACTAATGAACTAAATTCTGTAGATGACGCGTCATGACGTAAGCCAATGAATTGTCAATCAAATGTCGATCACGCTGCCGATTCCGGACCCTAAATGTGGGTGGGGCGTAAACTGGCTAATAAGTGAGATTTGGCATCAGAAAACTAGTCTTAAATCACTACTGTTTTTATTTCATGACATTTTTTTCGGCAGACCTATGTTTCAAGTCATCAACTATGGAATAAGTGTCAAAGTCCGTTGTATTCTTTAGGTCCTTTAATGTCAGATTGTATAACCTACCTGCCCATAATATTAATTTTGACTTCATTCGAAAAGCGTTCCAGTCACATACCTCCATATTTAGGGAGACATTTGGAAAATCAAAACCCATTCCATTCTTCTGTTACCATGACGCGAACAACAATGAATAAGATAAACTAGACTCCAAATGTATTATTGTATTTTATTTTTACGAAGGATCCCTTTAAATTCGGACGGCCTTCCGTCATCATAACCGTAGTCATGGTAGTGGAAACAAAAGTCTCAAGGATTTACATATTTGAACTCGAGCACACAATAAACGCAATTAGTCTCGCACAAAAACATGAAAAAGAGATGAGATGTCATACGAAGATGAAATTTCACAAACACAAAGGATATGATAGAAACCGGAAAGGAGTATCAAAGTTCAAGAGCAGTTCTTTGTTTTTATGTGTTTATGATATTTCATCCGTGTCCATGGCAACAGCGACTTCATAACGTAGATCGTTTTCAAAAGTTGATATGTATGCCAATTCACTAGCTCACGAGTTAATTGTATCTACGCTGTTATTGGTCTTGTCAAACAAATATTGTTATAATTATACAGTCATGTCAATAATATAATCGAAAATGACCATACAAATCTTGATTTATATGTTTGTAATTTTTGGAAACTATTTTTTTGTAATGGTTTATCCGTTTCCATGACAAAAGTGAATTTGAACGCACGTTACATTTGTTTTATTTTTATTTTTTAATAAGCGCAACGGTCTATTAAAGAGTAAATCTTAAATTACTTGAACAAATGGTTGTTTATTACTTAAGCTCGTCAATAACAAAATCAATATACGCCTATATACGCACGCAAGTCCCCTTTATAGCAGCTTCGTCTTCTGATTCTAAATTACTTCTCAATTATATTTATTCTTTTTTCCTGCTGCCTCTTATCACACCCAGTGTTTCACTTTAGTCGTTTTATTCCATATTAATTCATCAGCAACAAGATAGCATGCAATACACTAATAGATGTGTATTCGGCTTTTTGTTTTCTATTTCTTCTTACCTCATTTATACTTGTTTGCCTACTTCTTCTTCCCCCTCCCCCCCCCCCCCCCGATTACTCAACTAAGTCTCGACCACGATCGGTTACTCACCCCCCCCCCCCCCCCCCCCCCCTCTTCAAAAATACTGGCTTCGGGCCTGTCATAGACCAGTGTTTTAATTGTGTTATTATATGATTATGCATTGCCAATTAAAATTTTTGTTATTACATTGCTCTATGTTTCACAGGATTCCTCATGGAAACACTACATTCGACTAGTTTTCATCACTACTTTGATCCTTACAATCGGTACGTGAATGTTCATCTGTTGGTATTTCCTATATATATTTCATGTTATTGCAATTTCTAAATTAAAAATGAATAATATAACCCATCGTTTTCCCCCGAATCACAATAAGCCTTTTATCGTTATAGACATGTAATGTTTGGTGTTAGTAATTATTATGAAATATCCATAAACTATGAAATTCATAATAACTGGAATCAAAGTAAATAAGACGAACCTTACTCATGCGTAACTAATGACTATCTTTAATCCATTTTAATCCATTGTCAATAGCTCGAGTCCATCAAGCAGACCCAGGGGTACAGAGCGATGAACAACAGAGGTGCACCGACTCGCCCCCCAAGGATGAGCTTTGTCGGAAGATACCAGACGGGAGGGTGGGATGATACAACCAGTCGTGAAGGAGAAGCTGACAGGCCCGGCTATCGTTCTCCGCGGGATGAAACACTACTCTTGCGAAATTCCTGGTACGTTTTGCCTTTAGTTTTATTTGCAAAATCGTTCAATAGATGTATCAAATATTCTATACACCCTTCAACAAAAGACTGTTGATAAAGAATTACACTTCATGATGTCATCTTGTTACGGCTTTCTCTAATATATACAAATAATGGCGGATGATATTACATCGCTCAACATAAGCTGATAAGCGTAGCCCGCTTTTGTTAGTGCCAATCAATTGACGCTTATTATGGTACAGTTGTAAAACATGTCAGCATCCATTTACCATGGAATTGTCACAAATCACTCAGTGGATATATCAGATCACAGAAATACACATTTGACCAACCATTTACCACTTTTTGCACATGTCAACAAAGTTATTAGACCCCTTTAAGTGTTTCTCTCTATTTCAGGCAACACACAACAAACCTTTTTCTTACATATTTCAGCTTGCCTTGCTAACCCCTGTCGCAATGGAGCAACCTGTACGGAAATCACAACTGGTTACACGTGCGTGTGTGCGGTCGGTTACATCGGGTTTAACTGCGAAATATTGGCAGGTAAGTTCCGTTACATGCCCAATAACATAATGTTATTTGATTCAAGGTACTCATATTGCTACGTTTATTGCAGAACTATACGCATCGGACAGGTTGGGAAGGTATCCGTAGGCAGGTAGGATATCTTTAAAAGGCAAATAAATAACCTGCATATGATTTTGTGTTTGCCTGTTTTTGTTTTTTTGTTTTGTTTTGTTGTTTTTTCTTTCTGTTAACTTTGTGTATGACAATGATTGTTTTTATTCTTCTGATTATTAACTATGTTATCATATCAATTACAAAATGCCCGTTTCCAGCTAAATAACCCTTTTTTTCAGCAGTGCTGTGAAACATACGATACAAGTGTATGACTACGTAACAAGCAGGATAATAATCAAGACATTTACATCTTAGAGGGACATACATTGAAAAAAACATTACAAGCAAACTAAAATAATGGGAAAACGGTAAATATTTATTTCAGAATGTGTTAGTAAAATGATATTACAATCATTACATAATCAAATCTTCACCTTTTTTCCATGATCAAACAAAAAGTCGTTCAATTGTCTGTTTTTATTTAAAATTTATTCTCTGAAATAGGCACAGATCAAGCAACCGAAGCAACTAATTTTTCAACTGAAACATCTGCGACACCGGGAGACGAATCATCGCCAGCAACAACGGATATCAATGCTTACAACTCGACGTCTAGCAAGACAACACAGAGTGGCACCACAACTGAGACACCGACAACGCCAACAACCTTTGCAGAAAATAATGCGACAAGTAAGTCACATCGAGTTTATACTAACACTTCTACGACTTCTGTAATTGACTTCTCGCCAGAAATGACTGTCATCCCGTCTAGTGAGGCAACATATAGTGGCATAACTGAAACACCGACAACGCCAACAACTTTTTGCAGAGGGTAACGCGACAAGTAAGTCACATCGAGTTTATACTAACACTTCTACGACTTCTATAATTGACTTAGCGCTAGAAATAACTGTCATAGCTGGCAACATATCGTCTAGTGAGGCAACACATAGTGGCACCACAACTGAGACGCCGATAATGACAACCACTTTTGCAGACTTTAACACATCAAGTAAGTCAACGCAATTTGCTACTACTTCTGCCATGTCCGAAATTACATTATCGTCAAAACCAATTTAATTATTTTGGTTACCATAAGCCAAACAACACCAGGCGCATAAGAAGTGTGAAAGCTTCAAAATATAATTTTGGTTGATTTGACAAAGATACTGGATCACTGTTAAGTAAACGTTTATTGTTCATCTTCCCAATAATAATGGCTTAGTTAAGCTGTAAATTTGTCAAAGAGACCTGGGTCCATATTCATAAAACCCGGCTAGCTTAGTTTCATGC